>OY821521.1:15201900-15351900 GCA_963682025.1 Cordilura impudica | reverse complement strand
AATAAGTATATTTAATATATATATTATATATAAGATATATAATATATATAATATATATAATATATATAAGATATATAATATATATAATATATATAATATATATAATATATATAAATATATAAACATATAAAATATTTTTTTTTAACTAAAAACAATAAGTTTAAAATATTATAAACATAAATCCCGAAAAATGTCAATCTCCCTAAAATTCTGTTTTTGCTTAGTATCGCTCACATTTTTGACCTCATACAATATGGCTGGCATTTGACCATTTTTGGGACTAAACGCTTTACCGAAACTCAAGGTTTAGAGAAACGAAAACTTTGCTAAATCTATTGAAAAATTTCTCTGAGAGTGAGAACAATCATAAAAACTATTCTCAAAGATAATTATATTATATAATGATTAATTAATTATTATATGATTATTATCATAGTATTCGGGTACATATTATTTTTCTAACACATCAAAATGTTGGAAATATAATATATAGCCAGAATCTGGAAATCATAAAAGTTTCCTATTTAAGTTCTTTTTAAATAGAAAACGTCTTCCAAAAGTTTAAAATTAATTTAAAGATATTAAAGTAATAGATTAGAAAGATTAAAAAATTGCAAAAAGTTTTTTTAAATCTGTAAATCTTTTTATAAGTCACAACTTACACTAGGCAGTGTTACTTTCGGCAGTTTTTATAAGTCTCTTTCAAACTTGGCACTTATGTTTACACAAGACAACCTTCTTTTGACAATTTATGTTTTAGCAAATTGAAAAATACGAACGAAAAACAAATCGAATTTCCAATACCATTTCTCTTTCCATATTTTTTTTTTTTGTGTTGATTCGGAGAACCTTTTTTTTAATTTGAATACATTCTATAGAAAACTTACCTTTATATGTAATTAACACCCAATTTAAAGAGTAAAGACGAAGCTTGCACCTAATTATTGGTGGGATGAAGATGCTGCCAACCAAATTTGTAAATTAAGAAATTTTTATTTAATAGATAGTTTGACCAGGTTCGCAAGTCCCCTTTCCAGAACTCATATTAATTTTAAAGCAACAAACCTGCGCTGTTGTTGTTGTTTTATGTTATCCGATGTTAGAATTAAAACTAATTATGAGAAATTAATATTGCCTTTTTGATACTTAGTATACTGATAAATAATCCATTAGTTAAAATATAAAAATATTGAACATAAGTTAAAAAGACGAATAAGGTAATATTAAAAAATAAAAATTTGATAAAATTATTATTTAATTTTTATTAGGTAGTTTTTATCGATTTTATTTTTTTCATCAAATACTTCTATTAGCTAATATTTTTTAATTCATATTTAAGAATTGAAATTTTCATTTTATTTCCTTAAAAAATGAACTCCAAAATAAAATCCATAACTTTAGCATCATTTAAGTTTTAAATGAAGCAAAACCATGTCAAAAAACTGTTTGAAAATAATTAATACTTATGCATGCATCTTCATTATAAATCATCACCATTTCAAGTGTTTGTCACCAAAACCATATAAATCACGTGACTCGTGTGGACGTACGTCCCTTTTTTTTTTGTTGCTTTTCAACTTAAGTTGTTGTTGTTATCTTTTCCTTATGTATCTGAAACTCTGAGAAAATGATGAAGTTTAAGGCATTAATTATGGGAAAGGCATAGGAGTAACATGCATTAACAAATGTATGGATAAAAAGGGAAATGATTTCAAAACGATTTTTTAGTAGAAATTGTTATTTTCAAACATCTGTATTTGCGTAATTTGTGGCAATGTTTACGAGAGTTTTTTTTTTATTCTTGTAGTTGTTTTTAAGTATTGTTTTCTAAAATGTACCGCCCTGCTTTGAAATAGTTTCATATATCCAATGAACAGTACAGAAAAATGTAGGTGATTGTTAATCAAATACTTTTTGTTTAGGGTTCGTATTAAGAAGTGTCCACTGACCTTTTTTTCTGGAAGGATATTTTAGTATGATTTATTGCCGATCGTGTATTTAAGTGACTAATTAGTATTTGGTGTTAAATGGGGTAATTTGAGTTGGAGATGTTGTATTTCAGACAGAATCATTTTTTATAAAAACCAACTGCATTTTTTAATCTTTCAACCCAAAAAAAAAAATTAATGCATGTTTAAAGCTCAGTCTACAAAATTTGTAAGGATTCTTAGAAATACAACATTATGCCATATTTCATCTAAAGTAAAAAATTCTAATTTTTAATGGAGAAAATCTCTAATTCATAAGAGTCTCTTCAGATCCCAAGACATTTATTATGATAAAATAAAATAAAAATTTACCTTATCAACTTATGAATTTTAAATACTGCATCTAAAATTTTTAAGCCGAATTTTTGCTCTCCTAATTTACAACTTGAACATTTCATTTTCCAAAAAAAAAATTAAATTCCTTGAAATAAATGGAAACATATCACAATATTAAGACTAATTATGAAGAGCTCTTTGTAAATCTTCTTAACATTTTAATATGACTCTTAAATCATAAATTCATTGAAGAAATATCATTCCCAAACAGCAAATCATATTTTGCTCCAAACACCACCAACAACCAACAACACCTCCTACTCCAGCATTGCATTTATTGTACTAAGAAAAAAATGACAATTTTTTAAATGCCAACACCATATAAATAGTCAGCTTACGAGTATAATATTTCCATTCATGTTGGAAGATGTCTTTATTTCTCAGAAATGAAAAACAGACGTATTTTTCACAAAATATTTACGCACTTCAGAAGTTCACATTTAGAGTTGCTGCAGCCATGTTGCGTTGTTCTTTTTTGATTATTATTATGAATAATGATGTTGCTACAACATGATCATAAATTACAACCAATTATCAAATTAGATTTTACCAAAAAGAATACAAAATAATAATAAAAAAAAAACATACAGTTTTAATTATAAATATGTGTGTTTTGTAAAAGTTTTTTAAACTGTTTTATATTATAAACCATTTGCGATAAGGAGAATTTGATTGAATATTTAGAAATAGGTTTTATAGCCAGTAAGATAAGCTGTTTATAAAATGAAAAAAAAAAAAAAAAAAAACAATATGTTTTTATTAAAACTAGCAGATTCCAACGCTTGAAATTCGAGTGCAATTTCTAGGCAGCTTTCTTTTTCAACTTAGCCAATTCACAAACCAACACTTTTATAGTTTATTATTATTGTGATTGAAGATAACAAACTCATTAACTAACACAACTTTACTCAAAATAAAAAAAAAATTTTTAAAATCTGTAAATCTGCAAAACCGCTAAAAAGAAATACCTTTCAAATGATATACATTTGGTTAAAATCGGGATAAAACGGTAGAACAAAACATCGGTCAGAAAAAATCGCCTAGCCTATTAATATTATAAATGCCCTGGTTTTTAAAATTAGACATTAATTCTTTGAATATAATATTTACAATTTTATCAAAGCTAAACTCATTGTTTTAATAAGACTGTCCAACATCATTTTTGGAACAAAAAGACGATAATTCTGCAAGGGCATATTGATTAGATTATTATTTGTAGAATAAACTTATAGTCCAGCTGGTCTGCTTTTTTTTTTACAGTGGGTCAAAGTTTTAATTTTTTGGTTGAAGGTAGCATTATACTAAATGAAAAAAATGTTGTAAGTAATGTCTGAGAGAATTCTTCTTGTCAGAGTTATATTGTCGAATTTTATGAAGATTATTTTTGTGGAAGATCTTAACCCCCTCTTTAAGGGCCAATTTGACCCTTTTTTGAGAAAATCAAAAAAGTCCTTTCAAAAAGGACATTTAAGGATTAAGATATTCTATGAAAATTTTTGCCGGAAAAATTCAGTTGGGGTCAACAAAGGCACCAAAGTTGTAAATAAAGCTATTTACGCTTAATCAGCAAAATTGCACGCCAGCTTATTTAAAAAAATTACTATAGTGTAAATAAATGTATATTTTTGATGTGTAAACATCTATACGCGCAGGCGAATAAATTTCAAAAACAGCGTAACATGTGAGTCGTAAGACAAAATGTGATTATATTGATGAAAAAATTATGAAAATTAAAAATAAAAAATGATAAAAAAAAAATGAAAAATAAAAAATGAAAGATGAAAAATTAAAAAAAATTAAAAACGAAAAATTAAAAATGAAAAATAAAAAATTAAAAATGAAAAATGAAAAATTAAAAATTAAAAATTAAGAATTAAAAATTAAAAATTAAAAATAAAAAATGAAAAATAAAAAATGAAACATGAAAAATAAAAAAATGAAAAATAAAAAATGAAAAATGAAAAACGAAAAATTAAAAATGAATAATGAAAAATAAAAAATGAAAAATAAAAAAAGGAAAAATAAAAAATGAAAAATAAGAATTAAAAATGAAAATTGAAAAATAAAAAATGAAAAATAAAAAATGAAAAATAAATTAAAAATGAAAAATAAAAAATGAGAAATGAAAAACGAAAAATGAAAAAAAATTAAAAATAAAAAACTAAGAATAGAAATGAAAATGAAAAATAAAAAATTAAAAATAAAAAATAAAAAATAAAAAATAAAAAATAAAAAATAAAAAATGAAAAATAAAAAATAAAAAACAAAAAAAAATAAAAAGGAAAAATTAAAAATAAAAAATAGAAAATTAATAATAAAAAATGAAAACTAAAAAATTAAACATAAAAAATGAAAAATAAAAAATGAAACATAAAAATAAGATATGAAAAATGAAAAACTAAAATTAAAAACAAGTAAGAAAATTATAGTCGGTCTAGACCGACTATACGATACCCTATACCATGCGTTTAGAGACCCTGTGTCTCAGGCCCATCTAACTGGACATAGAAAATAAGCATAAACCAAATTTGAGTGGGATTTTTATTAATTTTTTCGGCGGCAGATATGAAAAAGTTCACATCGGATGCTATATCTATATGGGGACTAGGTCCAAAAGTGGACCGATCCTGATCATGTTTGGTAAAGTCTCTATTATTTTGCAAAAATATATACAAACAAAATTTGAGAAGAATCAGTGAAATATTTTTGTCTTTTGATAGATTTAAGTGAAGATCGGGAAGCAGCTCTATATGGGGTCTATGATTAAGAGTTGTCCAATATGGATCATTTTTGGACTACTGACTATACAAACCCAATTTGACCAAGATTTGTATGATAATTTGGATCTTATGGCAATATATGTTGATTTCATAGGGATCATTTGTATGGGCGCTAGGTCTGACGCTAGGACCGATTCTCACCAATTTCAGTAGCGTTTATCCCATGGCCGATAAAAGATTAAATACCAAATTTCATCAAAATATATTCATATTTGCGACCGGCAGTTTGATTACAAGCTTTACATGGACACACAGACGGACGGACGGACGGACGGACATCGTTAAATCGAATCAGATAGTGATTCTGATTCGATCGGTATAATTAAAGAATTGTGTAGGTCAAATATTTTTGGTTGTTACAAACAGCAGCACAAAGTCATTATACCCACACCACATAGGGTATAGGGTATAATGAATAATGAAAAATAAAAAATTAAAAATTAAAATTGAAAAATAATAAATGTAAATTGAAAAATAAAAAATGAAAAATGAAAAAAGAAAAAAAAAATTGGAAAATGAAAAATGAAAAATGAAGAAAAAATTAAAAATAAAAAATGAAAAATAAAAAAATTAAAAATTAAAATTAAAAAATTAAAAATAAAAATTAAAAATAAAAAATGAAAAATTAAAAAAAAAATTAAAAATGTAAAATGAAAAACGAAAAATTAAAAATAAAAATTAGAAAACGAAAAATTAAAAATTAACCGGTTAAAATAAATAATAATAAATATTTTGATTTTAACAGAGCCCCTGCAGTTGATTGCTATAAGTGATACGCTTTCTGTTTGATTTTAGGAAAGTGCTATAAAAAAATCTTTAATTACTAGATGTTTACACATCTTCCCTGCGATCGGACTCACATGATTTTTTTTTTCCAAAGTAATCAATAAATATGGCGGTTAAATATAAACGAGGCATTGTGAAAAACGGACTTGGAGTGATGGGTACCTGTAAAATAATTGGAATTTAATTATGCCCAAATAACTGTAGCACACTGAATTCCCGCGTTTATATTTTCTTAAAGCGGTTTATTTAGTATGTATCTATTTTTTTCTTCAAAGTTTTCGAATAAAATGGAATAAGTAAACATTAAAATAAAAAAATAGCAGTTTTCCTGTATTTAACTTGACGCGAATGATCCGATGGATCGATGTTTCTGTACAAGCCCCATACGTATTCAGCAAGCATAACACTTTGGGATTTCCCTTTGAATCTCTCTTCCAACACCTTGATATCCTGATGAAACCTTTCACCGTGTTCACTGTGCACCTGTGCACAGTACTACTGTGCAGAGGATATATATCAGTTCGTCATTCCATTTGCAATGTATGTATAAATTTATTTGCGACCCCAGAAAGTAAATATGTATTCTTCACCCTTAATACAACTTGAGTCGATATAGCGATGTCCGCCTGTCCGTCTGACTGTCTGTCTGTTGAAATCACGTTCATTCACAAAAGAAGCCATTTACCTGGGAACAAGTAAGATATCATTATATATCTTTGCTTGAATATGAATTTGAAGCATGTAGCCCCAGTATTCGATGATTGATGTTCGAAAATGTGAAGATACCCCGATAACATTTCATATAAAAAACTAAAAATATTGAAAATGTTTATACGGAATAGAACATGTGATATACAAGTTTGTTTACATATTAGCACTGTTCGTTTACTTTCCCAGTAGAAACCAGTAACAACCAAAGAGAGTAAGAAAAATTAGTTCTCAAAAACATAAATATCCAAAATAGTAAAACGAAACGAATAGTAAACGAAAAGCAATTTGAAAAGCAGCTGATTGTAAAGAAATTTGAAAGTGAAGAAGAAGTGAAACTCTAAATTAAAAAGGGAAATATACCTTAATTAGAAGAATTTATTTTATTTAACATGTAAAAATGTTCACTGAAACTAATATCATTACCCATTGCTTTTGAAAATAAACATTTATTATGAAAGAAATTGGCAGATACGGTTTTAAAAGATTAAAATTAATGAAACCTGGTTACGTGAATATTTACTTACTGCTATCGTTAATTTAATCAGAATTATTATATAAAATTTTTGCACAAAAATTTAATTGTAGTATTTTCGCTTTATTTACCACAAAACTCAATCATAAGCTTTTCAAACATATGTTTTTTCTTGCTTGCTAATTCTTACTGGCAAAAATATATCTAGTAAAAACCAGCAAGTTTTCAAAAAATGAACTGTCACTTTACGCTCTCAGTTGTTCTCTTTTACTGGGTTTTTGAAGTAAACGAACAGGATCCAGTAAATTTTGTGATAATTTGTACAAACTATTACAAATTATCACGTAAACGAACAGAGCTATTGTTATACCCTATACCACTATGTGATTAAGGTATGTATAATGACTTTGTGCTGATGTTTATAACTACCACCAAATATTTGACCTAGACCCATCTTTTATTATACCAATCAACTCAGAATCACTTTCTGAGTTAGCGATGTCCGTCTGTCTGTGTATCCATGTAAACCTTGTAATCAAACTACATATCGTAATTATGAATATATTTTGATGAAATTTAGCATATAGGCTTCTATCGGCCATAGGATGAACCCTATTGAAATTGTTGAAAATCTGTTCATGTTCAGACCTTGTCCGAATACAAATGACCCCTATGGTATCGACTTAATTGTCAAAATACCCAAATTATCGTATAGATCTCGGTCAGATAGTATTTGTGTATGTTTTTTAAGTCCAATTATCATTAGTCCAAAAATTAGTCCATATAAAGCTGCTTCCCGATCTTCACCTAAATCTGCCAAAGAACAAAAATTTTGCACAAATTTTTCTCAAATTTGGTTTGTATATGTTTTTGCAAAATATAAGCGACTTTACCAAATATGGTCAGGATCGGTCAATTTTTCGACTCAGTCCCCGTATAAATATAACATCCGATATGAACTTTTTACATCTGCAGCCAAAAAAATAATAAAAACAATGCCACTCATATTTGGTTTATGCTTTTTTTCTATATCTAATTAGTTGGACCTAAGACATAGGTCCTCTAAACGCTTGGTATAGAGTACCGTATAGTCGATCTAGACCGACTATAGTTTTCTTACTTGTTTTTGTGTTTTTTATTTTTTAAATGTAAACGAATGACTTATCGATGAGAGTACGAGAATACCTAAGATGGTTATACTCGTATTCCCTTTAAACAAACAATAATGTAATTGTATGTGTTAACTTTTACGCTGATTGCTTTTCTCTTTTCTGAATGAAAAAAATTTTGGGAGGAATTCGAGAAAGAAAACTTTAAAAATTCTAAATAGTTATGAAAATATATCCTGAAATTCTGGCTTCGTTTTGAAGTCAATATGAATATACTTAATATAATATCCTCAGATGTTGCTACATATGAAATCGTAGCAATATGAACCATTTTGTATGAATAAGTTCAGAGGTCTCCTAATATTTTCATTCACAACTTTTGATCCAATAGTCTGATTTTGATCAGTTTCAATACCAAAATGTTTGGGACAACGTCAACACTATTTTGACCAAAAATTAATCAGTCTAGACCTACTTACAAATACCATGAGTTTAGAGAAAGTGTCTTAAGTACAACTAATTGGATATAGAAAATAAGAATAAACCGAATTTAAGAGGCATTGTTATTAATTTGTGACCTGCTGACATGTAAATACGCATATCGGTTGCCACTCTTATATGGGGCTAGGTCGAAAAATTATGACCATATTTAGTAAAGTCCATTATATTTCTCAAAAAGATATATTAACGAAGTTTGAGCAAAATAAGTTCGGGAAAATGTTTTGTAAGGGGACAATAAATAAAAATGCTCCTACAGTGGTTAGTTTTGAAATGCTGATTAATGAGTAACATAAATACAAATAAACTAAATTATCTATATTTTTTTTTTTTCAATCTATAATATTAATAGGTAAGGCGATTTCTTGTGACCGATGATTTGTTAAACAGTATTCTCCCGATTTTGACTAAACGTATCGTATTTGAAAGGTATTTCTTTTTAGCTATCCACCGGACTTACAGATTTTAAAATTTTTACATTTATTTCGAGTTATGCTTATTTAAAGTTGCTACTTACACATACATAAAGTTATACAATATACGCACACATAGGCGTTTATTAAATTTTTTTAATGTGTTTTCAAAGAAAAATGAGTTTGTTTCCTTCATTCACAATAATAATAATAAGTTGAATTGAAAATTTATTAAATGAAAAAATAAAATTTCCCAGAATTTGCACTCGAATTTCGAGGACTGGAATCTGCTAGTTATTATTAATACAACGCTCAGGTGATGCCCCTACAACTGCAGTGCATTGTGTTGTCAGAATAAAATAGGTTATGGGAAGGAAAAAAGAAGGATTAGTGTTTGTAGATATTTGTCTTAAATATTGTCAGGAAAGTCTTGTGTGGGGACTTTATTCCACATACGGCTAGTTTGCCTGATAAACGAATTTTCTTTGTAGTGCATTTTCCGGTAAACTGGACTATAGACTACCAGTGGATGTGATCTACTAGAGAAGAGCACTTGGGCACTTGGAATTAGTTCGCTAATCTCAGAAGAATATTTCTCATAGTAGTATCTATAGAACAGAGTTACATAACCCACATTTCGACGTTGTTCCAGCGAGTTAATAGAATGGGATACCCTTCTGTCATTAATGAGCATCAACACCCACCTTTGTACACTGTTCAGTAGCTCCTGCCCATATGTGGGAGTTGTATTACAATTTTCGTATAATCTTACGGCAACTTATGTCGACCTCATAGGCTTATTTATATAAGGGCTGGGTCTCAACATGCTTTTAATATCGATCGTCCTATGTCCGGTAAGATGCTTACCGGCAAAATTTCATCAAAATATTTGCGACCTGTAGTTTAATTACAAGGTTTACATGGACAGACAGACAGACGAACGGACGGACGTACGGACATCGCTAAAGCGACTCAGAAAGTCGATCGGTATAATTAACGATGGGTCTAGGTCAAATATTTTTGGTAGTTACAAACATCAGCACAAACTCATTAAACTCTGACTACAAAGACGTATTTGAAGTGGCAGGTATTGAATATTTCAATGGAATTTTGTTTCTTAACAATTCAGACTTATTGCACTAGAATTAATATTATCATTCATTAAAATGTTTACAAATATCAAACAGACAGACTGTTCTATCTTCAGACACATCAGAAAAAATATTTAAACGCGAATAAATTTTATATTAAATCTGTAAACTAAAATTGTTTAAAACTCATTTGCCAAGTCAATACAAAGTTGTTGGGGGGAAAAAAAAACTTTCTTGGAAATTAATTAAAACATATGCTCATCACTTTCAGCCATAAATCTGCCAACACCAATTATCACTTGTAATCTGTCCGTAAATGTGTTTGATATCAAATTGCCAAAGACTATCGCAAGTACTCGTAAGTACATGATGAAACACATAAAATCTGAAATAAATGCGACAACATCATAAGGGTTGGCTGATTTTGCAAGCCCATACTAACATCTAAATGAAGGGCGAAGTCTTTAGACATTTAAAACTCTTTTACTAGTACTTCATTATATTAATGAAAACATATGCGGCATGAAACGACATGTAAATTTTTACAATTTTAAATCATTTTGGGCGTAAAGCTACACCAATTAGCACGCTAAATATTCAACCAAAAGTGTTGTCGTCTAGTTAACAGTGCAAGGCAGCAGTGTAAGTTGGGATTCTTTGCTGCATTTCACACATACATACGAGTACTTATGGCGCTGCTGTGATAAACGATTGTCTCTCCTCTAGTAATTTACCGCTATTTACAAGATCTTTAGAATTTAACGTAAATTATAGCATTTCTTTAAGGGGAACTAACTAACTAAATCAGTTTTTCCCGTTTGTTGCGCTGCAGTGATTTTTGTGATTTTCTTCTTAAAGATTTTTATTTGCCACCATTTCTTTGTCTGATGTCAAATAACAAGCCGGCAATTTGAGTAATTGTTTTAAATTAATTACCAAATAGGTCAGAGTGTACATTATTTGCTAATTTTGGATTTAATGTTGGTATTTGTTTAATTAAATGAACACTAATTGCATCGGTATTGAATGTTATTTTACGCTGAGCGTTCTTTTTTTTAAAATGCCTTAAACATACTAATCATCTCAAACAAATTGCAAATAGGGGGGAGGTGTCATAGAATTTTTGTGGATTATTTTAATTAATAAAATAAAATATTTTTTTTTTAGATTAAAATACTTTGTTTTTCTTTGTCAAAATTACAAATAAATAAAAATAATTTAAATTTTTTGTCACGTGGTGATCGTTGTGTAGATCAGGGGTCCCTAAACTAAGGCCCACTCAAATACACATACCTAAAATTTAAAACACACTAAGAAATTTTTTTCTACAGTTTTTTAAAAATTATTTTTAAACACATTACAAGCTTAACTATATTATACTAGGAGATTCCAGCCCACGAAATTCGAGTGCAAATTCTAGGAAATTTTATTTTGTCATTTAATAAAGAACCTTAAGGTGTGCTGATCAATTATAGCCAATTCACAAATCAACACAAAAAAGCAAACTCATTTTTATTACAAACATATTAACAAATTTAATAAACACACACATAGCATTGTATAATTTTATGTATGTGTTAGTAGCAACTTTAAATGCAATTTACTCAAAATAAAGGAAAAAATTAAAAATCTGTAAATCTGCAAAACGGCTAAAAAGAAATACCTTTCAAATAATATACGTTTGGTCAAAATCGGGATAAAATGGCAGAACAAAACATCGGTCACAAGAAATCGCCTAGCCTATTAATATTATAGATTACTACTCCATTCCTATTCCATTTAAAGCCGTCTGTTAATTTTTCTACGTTACATAAGATTTATTTGTTGCTAAACTCGCAAAAAATATTTCTCAGAACTTTGAAACTTTTTTTTTTTTGGAAATAAAACACTAATTTCCTAACAACTATGTAGGCTATATTTAGCGCGAATTCATCAAATGTATTACCATGAACAAATTAAGTGATTGCTGATAGATCAGTTAGTGTTCAATGTTTTAAGGATATAGTAATAAGTTTGTTAATTTATTGTGAGAATAATTAAAATTTAAATACATTAAACTAGTAATATCAGCTATATAATGATGTCGAAAAAAGAAAAGTAGATAATGAACAGTAGTCAATTGATTATTTTTTCATAGTGTTTAATGATAATTGTATATGTCTGATTTGTAGATATAAAATAGCTGTATTAAAAGATTACAATTTGAAGAGGCACTACACTACCAAACATATCTGAAGTTTGATCAGTTTAAAGATGATCGGCGTAAGAAAGTTTTAAGCGAGCTTAAGAACGATTTTCATGGCGAGAAAAACATATTACGAAAATTCAAAAATCTAAAGCTTTCCGCAGTCAAAGCCCGTTACCGAGTCGCAAACGTTATTGCTGTAGAAGGCAGACCTTTTACTGAATTTGTCAAAAAAATATGTTTTAAAAATCACTGAAGAGTTGTGCCCAGAGTCAGTAAAATTATTTTCTGCTGTTAGCTTATCTGCTGTTAGTTGAGGAGTTAGTTGCTGAAAGAAAACGCGGTTGATTTTTCATATTTTTCAATAGCAATTGATGAAAGTGAAGATGTAGGTCATACTGCTCAGTTACTTATTGATGTGTAAACATCTATACGCGCAGGGGGTAAATTTCTATATCACAATACAATCACAAAAACAGCGTAACATGTGAGCGTAAGAACAAATCCGTGTTACTAAATAATAATGTAATAACCTGTTTGAAAATGCAAAATGAAAAATAAAAAATGAAAAATAAAAAAAATAAGAAATGAAAAATGAAAAATAAGAAATGAAAAATAAGAAATGAAAAATAAAAAATTAAAAATAAGAAATGAAAAATGAAAAATAGGAAATTAAAAATGAAAAATAAGAAATGAAAAATGAAAAATGAGAAATGAAAAATGAAAAATAAAAATTAAAAATAAAAAATAAAAAATGAAAAATGAAAAATAAAAAATGAAAAATGAAAAATAAAAAAATGACAAATGAAAAATAAAAAATGAAAAATAAAAAATGAAAAATAAAAAATGAAAAATAACAAATGAAAAATGAAAAATAAAAATTAAAAATAAAAAATGAAAAATAAAAATGAAAAATAAAAAATTAAAAATAAAAAATGAAAAATAAAAAATGAAAAATTAAAAATTAAAAATGAAAAATGAAAAATAAAAATGAAAAAATGACAAATGAAAAATAAAAAATGAAAAATGAAAAATAAAAAACTAAAAATGAAAAAAACAAAATGAAAAATGAAAAATAAAAAATGAAAAATGCAAAATAAAAAATGAAAAATAAAAAATTAAAAATAAAAATTAAAAATGAAAAAATGACAAAATGAAAAATGAAAAATAAAAAATGAAAGACGAAAAATTAAAAATTAAAAATTAAAAATTAAAAATTAAAAATTAAAAATTAAAAATTAAAAATTAAAAATTAAAAATTAAAAATTAAAAATTAAAAATTAAAAATTAAAAATTAAAAATTAAAAATTAAAAATTAAAAATTAAAAATTAAAAATTAAAAATTAAAAATTAAAAATTAAAAATTAAAAATTAAAAATTAAAAATTAAAAATTAAAAATTAAAAATTAAAAATTAAAAATTAAAAATTAAAAATTAAAAATTAAAAATTAAAAATTAAAAATTAAAAATTAAAAATTAAAAATATAAAATATAAAATAAAAAACGAAAAATTAAAAATTAACCGGTTGAAATAATGAATAATAATTATTATTTTTATGTTGGCAGAGCTCCTAAAGTTCATTGCTATAAGTGATACATAGATAACACTTTCTGTTTAATCTTAAAAAAGTGCCTTATAAAAAACTTTAGTTACTAGATGTTTATACATTTCCCCTGTGATCGGACTCACATGATTTCTTTTTTTATTCGAGGCATTAAGAAGAATTTTGAGGTAACTGTAGATCTTGCTGCATTAAAAAGTTTGAAAACATAAAATAATGAAATGATGCAAGAACTCAAATTAAAATGGGAATCAATTTCATGTATTACTACAGGTGGGGCAAAAAATATGGTCGATAAAAATATAGGATTAATAGGTCGTATTAATACGATGTTTGAAAGTAATATCAACATGAAGCTAATGCAATTACACTGCATAATTCATCAGCCATCACTCTGTGGAAAAAGTCTGAGTTTAAGTTCCGTCATGTCAGTTGTCATTTCACCAATAAACTTTATACGTAAAAAAGGATTCTATCACCGCCAGTTTAAAACATTCCTGGAAACTTTTGAAGCTGAATATGGTGATTTGTTATATCACAGTGAAATAACATGGCTTAGTTCTGAAATTGACATTTTTATGACAGAAAAGTTAAAAACTGTTGCAGAACTATCTGGATACTGCATGGTTGTGGTATTTAGCTTTTTTTATCACGTGTAACTAAACATCTCAATGTACTCAAATTAAAATTACAAGGCAAAGAAAAACTTATACACGAACTATTTATCGATATCAAAGCTTTCAGATCAAGATCGGAATTTTTTTAAAGACAAATTAAACAAAATATTTTCACACATCTTTAATCGAGTGCACATTTATGGGAACATAAATCAAAAGATAAGTATAGTTTCTCTATTCTCTAGGAGTATCGACAATATGTTTTGCTTCCGCTATATTTCGGAATATAACATTATTTACTTCCAAAATCCTTTTGAAGTAAACGTGAATGACATGGATCTTAATTTACAATTAGAATTAATTGATTTGCAATCAAACGATACAATGAAATCGCTCTTTAAAAATGAAAACATAAGCACATTTTATTCGCTTTTACCGGAAAATACTTTCAGCAATATTAAAAATTTTGCAGGAAAATAATTTCAATGTTTGGAAGCACCTATGTCTGCGAGCAAGCCTTTTCTCGGATTAAATATATAAAATCAAAATTACGAGCAATACCGACGGATGACCATTTAAAGGATTTTTTAAAAATAAGCGTATCTAGTTTCAAAGCAAATATAAAGAATGTCATTGAAAGATCAAACAACCAGGCACATTGTTCACATTACTTTCATTTTTTTAATAATAAGATTTGTCTCAACTTTTTTTGTATTTTTTTTTTTTTTTTTTTTTGTGTGAATATTTTAAATCAAATATAATTTTTCCTTAATCGATTTATATTTCTGTATAATATAATGTTATAGCAACATATAAAATAATGACAACTTTGATGCGGCCCGCTGAACTCATGAAGAAATTTTATGTGGCCTCTGGTGTAGATCAATAAATATCTCGCTATTAGAGTGAAGTGATTTTGTATGGCAGTTTTTGTTTAAATAGATGTAAGATTAGATTTATTATAAATTTATATTAAATCTATATTGAATTTGATTTCATTAATATATGTATATATACAGTGAGTGACAATGGAATGGAAACTTTTAACAAAATATATTTTTGACAACTTGAACGATCAATACCAAAAAAATTGGATCATAAAATGTAAAACTCTTTTATTAATTTACAAATTTGTATGTTTCCTTTATTAAAAAAAGAAAAAATATTTAAAAAAATCTTAATATTTGTAATTTTTATGCTGTTGACAAAGCGTTGGAAACCTTTACTATATACCATGATTGAAAACGTTCCCTCTATTTTTTTTTTTTTTGGTTTCAATATTTTGTTATCCATTATTTTTTAGTTCTTCTTCACAATGCCGAGGCATCGAATCAATAAAATTGTTGATGAAATTATCTGCCACTCTGAATTAGCTGCCTCTATAAGATCTGTCTTGTTTGCGTAACTGCGTGCCCGTATTTTTCGATCTACAATTTCCCATAAATTTTCTATGGGACTTAGATCTGGTGATTGTACTGTCTATTCGCAAACGCTAACTGCATTAGATTGTAGCCAATCGGGTACAACTTTGGAGGTGTGTTTTGTGTTATTGGCATGTTGGTACCACCATTTAGAATTTGCTTGTATCCAATTCCAGACGGTTTTTCTCTGATATCATTTCATTTCATTTCATTTATTTACATATAATCAAAAAGCCTTTGTTAGGCCAAAATCGCTATTTTTAATATATACATATTTTCGGAATTTATTTCTGAGCCATAAATGAGTCTAAACGTCTTTTCAAATTAACGCAATTTTTCAGGCAACCCTTTTTTCCAATTTCAAAAAACAAAAGCCATAAATTAAACTTAATAGTTTAATGTACAATCCATAAAAAAACCAAACAATTTATTAGTGACAACGTTATGTTTATTATTTTTTATAATCGAAAACACCTTAAATTTTTAATTTTATTAAAATTTTCTAAAAATGACATCTGTTGCTGCAACAGACATCAACTTAATAATAATCCTACAAATCCAATAACATAATCATTTTACAACACCACAGTGACATTAAATGGAAACAAAATTATGATTAATGTCACCTAAAATTTGAAACCATGCAACAGACATAGAAATAAAAACAAACACAAGAAACTCAAAACAAAATAATCTTAAAGTGTGCTGGCTGCTCAAGGGAAGTTATCATTCTAATAACGCAAAGTGATGCCAGATTAGTTGTTGTTGTGTCGCTATTTGAGATGTGGATAAATACAAAAAATTATTTAAATATTAAAATGTGTTGTTAATAAATATTTTCAATATTTTGATATTTACATAAGATTAGTTTTTGTTGTGCCGCTATTTCAGATGTGGATAAATACAAAAAATCACTTAAATTTTAAAATGTGTTGTTAATAAATATTTTCAATATTTTGATATTTATATAAGACATATTAATTGTTTTTTTTCACTAATGGTTCCGGGTTCAATTTCCAAAAAAAAAAAAAATCAGCTATCTGGCAACACTGGCCATACTAATTAATACGAACGTATATTTTAACATATGTTTGTTTACAAGACCTTTGAAATTCCAGTATGATAGCGCCGCCTTACACACAAATTACATCAGGAACTTTTGGTCTGAATATCTATATGGAAATGTGTGTGTGTGTGTGTGTTATGTGCTCGTAACACTTGTAATGTGTTGCACTAAGTGTGACTCTAAGAGAGAGATTAATGCGGTGAAGAAAATCATAAATTACAATAATTTTGCCGGTTTTGCCGTTTTTCCACAAGTTACTCGAACACGATGAACAAATTTTTGAAAAATGTATGAAAATAAAATAAAATGCATTTCACCTTAATGGAAATTAAACTCATATTATTTTATTAATCATATCATAATTACTTTTAATGTCTTTTGAGTTTTTGTTTTTGTTTGTCTTTTTTTTTTTTTTTTTGTTTATTATCGACCCTCTTCTTTCATTTGCTTCAAATCTCACCCTCCTTCGTGTGGCAGCCTAAAGTAAATATGCTGGAAGTGTAAATAGTTTAAAACTATTTAGGTGTCATTTAATGTCATCATTTATAATAATTAGCTTTTTTGTATGTTGGCGCCATGTTATGGTATGTGAAGCTGGTATTTCTGTAATAAGATTTTCTGTTTTTGTATATCAAATGTAACGAAAAAAACAACGCTGAGATTTTTTAAAGGTATTTCGAATTGACGACAGAATGTCGCGCCATTATCCTTGTGATCCTCTATGGAGGAGATACCAGGATATAATAGAAAATAACTCAAATTCTTTCAGATATTAGAAATTATTCTTTACAATTTTCTTGTTTTTTGTTTCAAATATGTGTATAAAACTTGCCTTGGTTAATCTATTGGTTAATCGATTTTTTAAAATTTTATTTTAGTGTTCCAGCAAAGAAAGAAATCTAAGAGTACGAAAATTTGTTTAACAAGAGAAATTTGAAATCAAAATTAAAACAAATTATATTAAAAAAATCGAGGCAGAACTGATTTACTTTAGATTGAAATACTAAAGTTAAAAAAATCAGTTAATGAATATCCGATCAGTGAGTGACAATATATTGGAAACGTTTACCATATTCTGAAATTGCTGATTTCGTTTTTTAATAATTTCGCGTTAAGTTCTCAAATAATCACCCCTGTTCTTGAAATTACTATCACAAAAAAAAAACTCGTAAATGAAAAAATTCTTAAATTTACGAGTTTTATGCTGTTCTATGATTTCAATAAGAATATTTTTTTTTTTTTTGTTGTAATTCACATAGAAAAGGCTTTGTGAAATCAAAATAAATGCCCTTTTTTCTAGTAAGCAGGTCTTAAGGGATTAAAGAAACAATTGATATTTAAACTTTAACATGTTTTTTATTGATCCTTGTCATTATTTAAAAAAATTAGACATTGGTTTTATGAAAAAAAAAAAAACGATTTTAAAAAACGTCTACATATTCCGCTGATTTAAAAAAGAAATCGTAATCACTAGTCGATGTTAATAAAACATACTTTTAGAGATGATGTTGTTCTATAACTATAATAAAAACTTTTTATTTGCACAATATATTTTTCATTATAATCGCATTAATGCATTAATTATTACAAATAAAGGAATTTAAAAAATAATTCACTCAAATCGCATATTTTTATTTTAATACCCTATACCACTATGTGGTTTGGGTATAATGACTTTGTGCTGCTGTTTGTAACAACCAAAAATATTTGACCTACACCCAGCTTTAATTATACCGATCGAATCAGAATCACTATCTGATTCGATTTAACGATGTCCGTCCGTCCGTCCGTCCGTCCGTCCGTCCGTCCGTCCGTCTGTGTGTCCATGTAAAGCTTTTAATCAAACTGCAGGTCGCAAATATGAATATATTTTGGTGAAATTTGGTATTTGATCTTTTATCGGCCATGGGATGAACGCTATTGAAATTGGTGAGAATCGGTCCATGTTCAGACCTAGCCCCCATACAAATGACCCCTATGAAATCAACATATATTGCCATAAGATCCAAATTATCATACACATCTTAGTCAAATTGGGTTTGTATGTATATATTACATCCATTAATCAGTAGTCCAAAAATTATACCTATTGGACAACACTTAGTCATAGGCCCCATATAGAGCTGCTTCCCGATCTTCACTTAAATCTATCAAAAATCAAAAATATTGCACTGATTCTTCTCAAATTTTGTTTGTATATATTTCTGCAAAATATAAGAGACTTCACCAAACATGGTCAGGATCGGTCCATTTTTGGCCCTAGTCCCCATATAGATATAGCATCCGATATGAACTTATTCATATCTGCAGCCGAAAAAATTAATAAAAATCCCACTCAAATTTAGTTTATGCTTATTTCCTATATCCAGTTAGTTGGGCCTGAGAGATAGGGTCTCTAAACGCATGGTATAGGGTATCGTATAGTCGGTCTAGACCGACTATAATTTTCTTACTTGTTTTTTTTTTTTGCATATGACTGCCACAACTTGTTTTATGTTCCAAACAGTAGTGAAGCCAGCCAAATCCAATTTATTTAAATGCCGAATTTTCTTTGGTGATGCCTAACTTGTTTCAAAAAGAGAAGTCATTATCAATTGAATGAAATTTAAGAACAAAAACAATTAAATGAACAAGTAAAATGTTATTTTAAAAGAAAATATTTTTTTTCTGAAGTTCTGAAGTTAACCATATGTTTCATGTCATTTTACAATAAAAAAATGATTTCGAAAAATACTTCGAAAATATAAAATTTGTGTTTTCAAGAAAACCAAAATATCAATTTCAATTTTAAATTCATACTTTTCAAATAACAACGTTTCAAGAACAGGGCTGAATATATTTTTTTGCGAATTACTCTTATGGCGTTTTTTTTTGGCAAAAATGTTACACGTTTTTCCCACTTGTAATGAGGCGTTGTTTTTAATAATAATTTAGAACATTTTACCTCTTTTCATTACTTCATTATAAATACTTTATTAAAAGATGACACCATTTTTTTGCATGATCTACATTAGCATACATATATGTATATATATATTTATATATATCTTTACTTGTTTACAAAGGTTGGCACTTGTGTTCCTTATCCTTTTTTTTTTTTTTGTTTTTTTTTTTTGTTTGTGTTTTAAGACAATTTTTTTTTTGAACTTTCTCATATATACATATATGTGAATTTTAATTATCGTAACTTTACAATATCTAAAAAAATATAATATTTTTGTTATGGTTTGTTCCGATTCTTAAATACAAATCTTAAAAACAAATCTTAAAAACAAATCTTAAATACAAATCTTGAATACAAATACGAGTAATTAAATATATATATAAAAAAAGGAGGTGACTTACGACTTATCGTTCGTTCGTTGATTAGGTGATTTAGGTCGATGTCACTATCGCCGCCTAGATGAGTTTATGGTTACTAGTACTGCTAGATCTGTTGGTTGTTTTTGTTGATGTTATTGTATTTGAGGATGATAGTTGAGGCAGCTAGATCGGGTGGATGTGGCAGACGTCGTTGGATCTGATGATCATTGTTGAGGTTGCTGTAGTCTTAAGTTTTAATGCTATTAACTGTTTATTGTTGTTATAATTTGTGGTTTGTGACACGATTTAATTATCTTTTTGCCATACTAGTTATAAACTTTAGTCTGTTGCCTAGTTTTAAGTTGTTGTAATTTGGAAAGTGACATATGACTTTAATCTTAACTTTTATTTTCTTTATAATTTTTAGTCTATTGCATAATTTTAAGTCATGGTAATCCAGGAAGCGATTCACAATTTTAATCTTAACTTTTATATATATATATATATTAGCATGTCCCTTATATGGGTTTGTTTTTTTTTTTTTTCATATATGATATGCATACCCTCTAATATTGTTCGAAATGGTCTAGAAGAGCTAAATTACAAATATTAAACCTTTTGGACAATGTTAACCCATGCCAAGACTCGGTCAAAGTTTATATTTGGGGTCATATAAGGCTATATATGGAATTTCTAAAAAAAAAACTTTTGATAGACAAATTTAATAACAACATTATGAAATATGATAATTATTATAAAAACTACCCATCTGTAGCCAATACTAACCCTGTCTGGCCCACGTAAATTTGAATAATACAACAAAGAAGACAAACTTCATACGCTTATCATGTGCGTGATTTAATTTGGTTTACAATTGTTTTAGTATTTCTCTTCTTTGATTCTACATAAACTTAAAGTAAATATTCTGCAACAGCAGCAGTGGCGACAGAAATAAGTACAAACTAACGGTTGTTTGCTCAGTTGAGCAATTATCATCATTTAATATTAAAAAAAATAATATTTATTGTTGTATTTCTGCATAATTTGTTTTCAATGCTATTGCTTTTGCTTTTTTTTTATTAAGAACTCGAAGCATCTACAAAATTGCTCGCAATTTACAGGTCTCTTTTGTGCAACGTTTATTTATAAATGATTTGGATTTATTAGTAATTTACAGCTATTCGCTGTTTTGTGTTGTGGAACATTTACTTATTTTTAATTGTGAAAAAACCTTCAGTGCTAATTGAAATCATTAAGATCAACATGTCTCTCGCGTTACGCAGCTCTATCAAAAAAATATATTTAGTGGGAGATGTAAAACATCAAATAAATGGAACAAAGCTTCCATCAAATAGACAAGTTCTATCAGTTTTGTTTTTTAATACTCGTCAAGTAAAATAAACAGTTAGTGCAAGTGCAAATCTTGTGATTCGGGAATGCGTGATATTTTGGGAAAAAAGTAGACTTCCCACCAAAGCTTTTCCAAACAGTGTTAAAAAACTTACAGATCTGCATAATGTTTGGAGAAAACTGCAAAAGGGATCAAAAAATACAACTGATGCGTTTAAAGCCCGTGAAAGAAAATTCGTTGATAATTTGGATAACTTGTTTGACATCGCACATGCTGATGCATTAACTACAATAGCAATTGAGGAGGATAGATTGTTTTTACAACGACAGAGAGAAACAGGTCGCCCGGGTCATTTGGCAGGTGTAGATAACATTTTGGCTGAAAAAGAGGATCGAAAACGGCAAAGGGAATTGGCATTTGAACAAAGGCGCTTAAAAACCGAAGAAGCTACGACGTCTAATGCTTGTTATGTTTTTCCATCAGATGATTCCACCTCAGAGGACTCGGATAATACAATCTCACCTGTTTTACCACTAAAAAAAGAAGAGGTATTAAAAAGACGAGGAAGAAAAAAGTTCCTTACTCCAAAATTGGTATCAGCTTTTGATAGATGCCAATTGAGTGTTAGAGATGCAGTTTTTATTGTTCAGGCTACCATGGAAGCACTTGGCCATAATATCGATGATTATCCAATCAACAAATCATCTATTCAAAGAATTAGGGTAGAAAAAAGAAAAGAACGTGCAGAAGCTTTAAAAAGTGATTTTAAAAGTAATATTCCAGAAGTTGTTACATTACATTGGGATGGTAAATTAATGCCTGCTATAAATATAAAAAATGGCAAGGAAGAACGATTACCAGTACTTATCACTTATGGAAAAAATGAACAACTTATTGCAGTACCAAAGTTAGAAAATTCTTCCGGCAAAGAGCAAGCACAAGCCGTTTGGTCCTCAATAGTGAACTGGAATTTAGAAGACAGCGTGCAAATTTTATGTTGCGATACAACTGCATCTAACACTGGTCGTTTTAAAGGTGCTTGCGTACAATTAGAACAAAAGTTCGACAGAGAATTATTATTCTTCGCTTGCCGTCATCATGTGTATGAGCTTGTTCTTAAAAGTGCTTTTGAATGTAAACTCAGTGAAAATAAAGTCGGGCCCGACGTAACTCTTTTCAAAAAATTTAAGGAGAATTGGAGTAACATTAACAGCCGCAATATTCAATATTTTCAAAATGATATAAATAAACATTTTTCGCCTGAAAAAATTAAAGATCTTTTAATTTTTTATTCAGCTCAATTAAAAAAAAAACAAACAAGAAATGATTATAGAGAGTTAATAGAGTTGTGCATTATATTTATGGGTGGAAGTACCGACAACAAAGTAACAATCAGACCACCAGGAGCAATGCACCATGCACGTTGGATGGCCAAGGCGATATATTCGCTAAAAATGTATCTGCTTCAATCAGAGTTCAGTTTAACAGACCAAGAAAAAGACGGATTACTTGCTTTGAGTTTGTTTATAGTCACAACATATGTGAAGCCGTGGATAACCTGTCCGTCAGCATTAAAGGCGCCGTACCAGGATTTATGTTTCCTCAAAACATTGAAACAATATGAAAACATCGACAAAGAAATATCGAAATCAGCTTTCGGGAAGTTTTGTCAACACTTGTGGTATTTGTCGCCAGAATGTGCCATATTTTCTTTATTTGACAATGATGTGGAATTGGAAACAAAGGCGAAGATGGTGGCAAACTTTAGTAAAGAAAATGTTTCCAATAATATAAAACGCTATATTCTAGATGAGGGAAGCACTGATTTTTTATTAAGTAAGCACATGTTACTATTTTTAATTGTATGTCTTTTATTAACTTTATTTGTCTTGCAGAAAAACAAATGTGCGACTTTATAAACAACAAAAGCAAAGATACTCTTATAAATTTGAAAATACCTGATGATTTTTTAACAGTTTCTCCCATTTTATGGAATGAAAACGCATCATATATAAAAGCCAGAGAATTTATTTCTGATCTGAAGCCAATAAATGACGTTGCTGAGAGATCGGTAAAGCTCATGCAAGATTTTCACGGTTTGATCACTGCAGATGAAGAACAAAAACAATGTTTACTACAATGCGTGCAGGAGCACAGAAAGTTGTATCCGGATTGCAAGAAAGACACTCTCAAGAGAAAATATCCAAACGAATAATTCATACATAACTTTGTTCCATTATAACCATAACAAACTCCCACGTGAGCGTATATTAAAATTTTAAATTCTGGCATAAATTAACGGTAATCATTTTGTTGATATTTCGTACTAACTTATGTGTAAGAAAGCATTAGAACACAATAAAAAAACCCTACATGTTATATGATTAATAGCAGTTTAAAAACAAATAATGTACAATAAATAAAAAACTGTATGTGTATGTAAAATGACAGTTTCTAAAATATGGGAAGCTTGCCTTCTTTGTTGTATTATTCAAATTTACGTGGGCCAGAAAGGGTTAGTATTGGCTACAGATGGGTAGTTTTTATAATAATTATCATATTTCATAATGTTGTTATTAAATTTGTCTATCAAAAGTTTTTTTTTAGAAATTCCATATATAGCCTTATATGACCCCAAATATAAACTTTGACCGAGTCTTGGCATGGGTTAACATTGTCCAAATGTTTAATATTTGTAATTTAGCTCTTCTAGACTATTTCGAACAACATTAGAGGGTATGCATTAGAAAAATAAAACTTTCATATATAAGGGACATTCTAATATATATATATATATTTTTTTTTTATACCTCTTAGTCTATTACATAGTTTTAGGTCGTAGTGATTTGGAAAGTGATACACAATTTTTAACTTTTAACTTTAAAAAACAATTTTATTTTTTTTTGTTTTACAACTTTCATAACCTACAACTTCTTTGTGTTGTTGTAACTTTTCATGTGGACGGAATTGGTTGGTTTTTCCTTTTAGATCTTTTGTTAAATGTGGTTTCTGCTGTTAAGTTTCTGTTCAATTATATTTGTTGAACGTGTTTCGTTTTATTTTTTGTTCGTATAGTTGATTTTTTTTAACGATTCAATGAAGCTGTAACTTAGCTTGGTTTACTAAAACGATTTCTACTTATTTCGACAAATTTTATTTCTTTTAGTCACTGTTTTTTAATTCTCATTGATCCTTACTTTATGAACTGTTATTCACTAATTCCTTTAACTAATTCCAACTATCTAACCTTTGTTTGTCTGTCCTTCGTCTGACTTTTTTTGACCGCCGCCCTCTGCAATGACGTATTTGTCAAATCCTTCGTTATATTTTAATTTTGTTATAATCTGGCAACTACAGACGATTAAGTATTACGTGTAATTATTATGGTTTTGTTTAAAATAAATTATTAATATGGAATATATCAATGTTTTTTTTTTTAATTTTTATTTTTCCTTTTTGATGGCCAAGTATAAAAATGTCAACAAATCATTAAAAAAGTGTTGCATAGTAGTAATTTTGTATTCTATTCTGAACATTAATAATGCAACATCTTTAATGTGTGAGGCAAACATTATAAAAATGTACCATTATAAAGTGTAACATTTTTTTCAGAAAAGAAAACGCCATTAGTGCGAATTACTCTTTATAACAAAAAAAATTAAGATCATATGAAAGAAAATGTAAGAAATCTTAACTGTTCTTTAAATATTCATAGTTTTTGACATTTTCTTTCAACTGATTTTTAAACCCAATTGTATTTTTAAATTTTTTAATCTTAGAATTAATTATTTTAAAATAATGACAATGAAGAGTTAAAAACCTGAATAATTGATGATTTTACTGCTGGACTTAAGCAAAAGAAAATTTCTGAGAAATATTCTATGAATAAATTCATAACTTCAAAAATTATCCAGAAATTTCGTGAAAGAATTAGGGTGAGGATTCAACATATAGGCGGATAATAGGATAATTTAATTTAATAGGAAGAAGTTTCAAAAATGTCCAAAAATGCTACTCAAAAATGTCGTTAACAATCTAAAACTAAAACAAGTAAGAAAATTATATTCGGTCTAGACCGACTACACGATACACTATACCAAGCGTTTAGAGACTCTTTCTCTTAGGCCCAACTAATAGGATATAGAAAATAAGCATAAACCAAATTTGAGTGGCATTGTTATTTAGTTTTTTTTTCCTTTGAATATGAAAAAGTTCATATCGGATGCTATATTTATATGGGGACTGGGTCGAAAAATCGACCGATCCTGACCATATTTGGTAGAGTCACTTATATATTGCAAAAACATATACAAACCAAATTTGAGAAAAATCTGTGCAATATTTTTGTTTTTTGATAGATTTAAGTGAAGATCGGGAAGCAGCTTTATATGGGGGCTATGACTAAGAATTGTCCTATAGGGTTTATTTTTGGA
The DNA here is from genome assembly GCA_963682025.1 of Cordilura impudica. Taxonomy (NCBI): domain Eukaryota; kingdom Metazoa; phylum Arthropoda; class Insecta; order Diptera; family Scathophagidae; genus Cordilura; species Cordilura impudica. The sequence goes on along the minus strand of OY821521.1, from coordinate 15,325,778 downwards.
CTACTGATTTACGGGTGTAATAAACACACACAAACCCAATTCGAACGAGATCTATATGATAATTTGGATCATATGGAAATTTAAGTCGATTTCATAGGTGTCATTTGTATGGGGACTATGTCTGAATATGCACCGCTTTTCGCCAATTTCAATAGCGTTCATGCTATGGCTAATAAAAGCTTACGTACCAAATTTCATCAAAATATGTTCACATTTAGGACCTGTAGTTTGATTACAAAGTTTACATGGACACACAGACGGACAGACGGACATCGCTAAAACGACTCAGAAAGTGATTCTGAGTCGATCGGTATAATAAAAGGTGGGTCTAGATCAAATATGCCCTGACCACATAGAGGTATAGTGTATAAAGATGTGCTCGAACTGTTTCCCGACAAGCAATTAAGGCTGATCTTGGTCATTATCGTCCTGTGAAGAAGCCACTGATATCAGAGAAAATTCGTCTGGCTCGCATAAATTTTGCTAAAGAACACATGAACTGATCAAGATGGAATTGGAATACTGTTCTCTTTTCAGATGGCGGTGGTAATATTATGGTATTGGGTTGCTTTTTTGGCCAGGGAATGGATCCAATTTATGTAGTAACTGGAACTGGATAAAGGCGAATTCTAAAAGACGTAATGAATCCATAAGCGCAGGAAAATATGTCCCTAGTCTGAAAGTTCCGAAACACACCTCCAAAGTTGTAACCAAATGGCTACAATCGAATGCAGTTAGTGTTTTGGAATGGCCAGCCCAATCAATAGATCTCAATCCCATAGAAAATCTATGGGAAATTGTAGATCGGAAAACACGGACGCGGAATTACACCAACAAGACAGATCTCATAGAGCCAGTTATTCCAGAATGGCAAAAAATTTCGTTGGCTATCATCAATAATTTTAATGACACCATGCCTAGGCGTTGTGCAGAAGTACTAAAGGCCAGTTTACACTATCACACTTTGTAATACAACCTGTCAAAAAGTTGAGTATTATGTAGAAGTCGTATCTTATGTTATGAAATTGAAAGTCTGTAGGATTTTATTTTCGAAGTCCAATGGTTTTAGAAGCATTTCTAAAAACTTGCCATTTTCATCGGAACAAAATTTGTTTTTTTGGTAAACAAAAACAAAGAAAGTGGAAATAAAACATAAATTTCAAAATAAATTTGTTTGTTATTCTAAGAAGCTGTTTTCATAAGACTTGAATGTGATGGTGTAAATGGCCTAAGTATGTAGAAATAATGTCGGTACGTCTTTATGACAGTTCGATGAATTTCATCGGTTTTTTATTTCGAAAAATCATACGACTGAGTGGTATCGTGTAAATGGGCCTTAAATGAGTAATGGATACCCAATTAACCAAATGTTTTCAATTATTTTATAGTAAAGGTTTCCAATGTTTTGTCAACAGCATACAAATTAATACTTTCAAGTTCTGTAAATATTTACTGAAGTTAAGCTATTTTATGTCTGGCTGTCTGCTCCATTCCCCCTAATCCAATCGACCTGAAACTTGGCTCATGGTCTTATTGTGACTACAGATTAATTTTGGAATAGCCACGCACAGTCACGCTTAGTCACGCACAGTCACGGTCAATCAATCTGAAACTTGATCGATATTCTTGCTGTAAAGAAATATTAACTTCGACATAGTCACGCACAATCAGAGAGTGACTTAAACCCCATTTCCCCTCATCCAATCAATCTGAAACTTGCTCCATAGACTTGTGACTAAAGATTCATTTTAAAATAGTCACGCAAAGTCACGCACAGTCACGGAGAGATTCATAATTCATATGCATAAGGAAAGAACGAGTTTTAATAAAAACTCATGCATAAAATTGATCTTAAACTTGGCCCGTAGTCTTGTTGTGACTATAGATTAACTCAACGTTTGAAAGAAAAGAACATGAGAAATGTTTTCTCTTTCTTTTTATACCATGGGAGGGTTGGCTTTTTTCACATTACGAGATTTGTAATTGATTAAAAGCGATTTTAATGTAGAGAAAGCTAAAAATTGGGGGAAAAACTGCTTGTTCGTTCTAACTCTCATAGAAAAAGAAAGAAAAAACATTTCTCATGTTCTTTTTTTTCAAATGGTTAGTTGGTTAAGCATGAGTTGAAGTAATATGTAAAAGGATGCTGAAGATGAACTAGTCACTTTGTTCGAAAGTAGCTACTCCACCTAGCTCTGTCTTAAATTTTTTCCAATATTTCTCTTACATTACAAAAATTATCTTTTTTTTCATTAGAAAATGTATACGTGATCTCAAACCGAACAATAAATAACTAATTATAATTACTAGCAGATTCCAGCTCTCGAAATTCGAGTGCAATTGCTAGGTAGCTTTATTTTTCAACTTAGCCAATTCACAAACCAACACTTTTATGGTTTATTATTATTGTGAATGAAGATAACAAACATTAACAAACACATCAAATTTAATAAAACACACATAGCACATGTATAATTTTATGTATGTGTGAGTAGCAACTTTAAATGCAATTTACTCAAAATAGAGGAAAAAATTTAAAAACCTGTAAATCTGTGAAACGATTAAAAACAAATACCTTTCAAATAATATATTTTTGGTCAAAATCGGGATAAAACGGTAGAGCAAAACATTGGTCACAAGAAATCGCCCAGCCTATTAGTATCATAGATTACAACACAAGATCGACAATACATAAAAAACTAACATACAAAACATACGGTCCAATGCAGTTGTGATTAATCTGTTAAGATTTCACATGCCATTACAGTTCCCATCTATGGAACGGTTGGCAAAAACAAAAAAGCTTTTTTCACATTACGAGATTTTTAATTGATTAAAAGTGATGTTAATGTAGAGAAAGCTTATAACTCTCGTATAAAAAGAAAGAAAAAATATTTCTCATGTTTTTTTTTTCAAATGTTAAGTTAAATAGTTAATTAAGCATGAGTTGAAGTAATGGGCAGAAGGATGCTGAATTTAAGCAAGTCGCTTTGTTCGGAAGTAGCTACTCCATCGAGCGCTGTCTTCAATTTTTTTCCATATATCTCTTATATTGCATAAAGTATTATCTTTTCTAGTATTAGAAAATGTATACATGATCTCGAACCGAACAATAAATAACTAATTATTATTAAAAAAATAATATATTTAAATGTACACAAAAGAAAATGCTCGGGCTTGAATTTTTTTTTTTTTTTCGTTGCAATTACTGAATTATAGTTTATCATTAATGTAAAAAACAAATGCATCAAAAAAAAAAAATAGGACAGATCTGTGGTTTTTTAGAATAACCGCGTATGTCATAAAATCAAAATGTTCAGGGAGCCAAAAAACGTTATATTTGAAATTATGGGCTCGATATAAAGTTTTGAGAGCTTTTTTATTAACAGTCCTGTAGATATGGGCAATAAATACTTTATATAAAATTTTGAGTCAAAAATCTTCAGAGGAATAGATCCTAGAGAAGGACGAAAAAAACAATATGTAAATAACACTTAAAGTGTGTGCAGATAAAACAACTTATGTCGACAAACGTGGTATTCTTTGAAAAAGAAAACTACCAATGCAACCACCTATGTAGACATAAGTTGTTGTTGACTGAAAAATGGATTCTCTTGTTCGTCAACAAAAAGTTTACGGGACTTGGGTTGAGAATATAACAACGTATCAAGAATAATACTGACAAAAAATAACAGTAATAAACACACAAGTTTTTATAAGTGGTTATAAACTGAAAAATTAACCCAAAGTTATTTTGCATTTTTTTTTTTTTCATTAATAACAATGTATATCGCTATGTGTCGTTTTCTGAGAAAATAATTTGTTAGCGATCAAACGTATGTCGACATACGTCGTTAGTGCTGCAAATTAATTTAATAAACATATAAGTTACGTCGTTATTTAAAGAAAAATCTCAGAAATGGTCAATATTTTTTTAAAAAAAATTTAACACATGTAAAGATGGTTAAAAATTAATATATTTGGCATCATTAACTCAAAACTGACAAAAATGGACATACGCGGTTATTCCAGAAAACCACAGAGATTTAATACAAATTTTAAATTTTACTAATTTGTTGGGTTATGCCATTTTATAAAGTGTTTAGTGGCTGCGGTTACATATCATATTTTTGCACCTATTTGCATAAATCCCGCTTTGAACCGAAGTGAAATTCGAGCAACTGCTTTATTGATGAATCCTAATGTTTAAGTTATAATAACATTTATTTTTGTTCAAATATGCAGTTTGAGAAAATATTTTTTTTCTTTAATTAAAAAAAATGTATGGAAATAATTTTCTCGCTTGCCAAAGTGTTGTCAAGTTAAAGATCCAACAATTTATCCCATTGACATCCGCGCCATACTCATAGAACTGTAAATAATTCTCTATTTATGATCTTACTTTTATTTGCTAGTATAGATCTATTCAAAACACTTTAAAATATGTAGTTGTCATTTTAAAAATTTCAGCGGTCTTTTTGGTCTTATTAAAAAAAAGAAAGTCAATGTAATATAAACTTACCAAAAAAAAAATTTGTGTAAAAAATTTAAAGTCTATTATATATAAATGTTGTTTATGTAAATTTTTTTTATATTAAATTACATAAGTATATAATAAATAATTAACTAACTTTAAGTCGAAATTATTATTTTAAATTTTCAAAGAAACTACGTTAACGAAATCAAATTTACCGGAAATCGAAATTTTACAGAATGAAACAGAAAGAATTAAATATATACAATAAATCAATCATAAAACACCCTGTTAACAACAGAGCCATCTAACGTTGGGTAGTCCAACCAAAATAACACTAAATTTTAAAATACATTCAACACGATTTGACCGACTGACGGGTAAACAAAAAAAACTATGTTCTTCGGATCGTATGTACTAATTAATGATGAGAATGAGAAAACCGTTTTTTTTTTTTACAATTTCTATAGATTTAACAACTATATTCGGTAAGGTCAGGGTAGAAGATAGAAATTGTTTAATAGCAGCAGCAACAAAAACAACAACATCAGCAAGTGAATGAGTGCATGCATCATGGTTGAACATTGAAAATTGTTTATTTATAAACAGTTGCAGCGATTGATAGAAAGAAAAATAACAAAATCAAACAATTAAATGCAAAATTTTTGTGCTGAAATGAGTAATTTCGTTTTTTTTTTTGTTGTTGTTTTTGCTTTATAATAAACTGAAATGTTTAATAATCAAAATAATATCTGAAAATATTGTAAATGAGTTTTTGTTTGTTAATTAAGGTCAGTTAGAAATTTATTTAATAATATTTTGTTGTTGCTATTTCATAGAATTTTTGTTTACGTTTTTTTTTTCTTTAAATTTTAATAAATTAACTTGTATCATGACTTGCAAACATTAATGAATAGTTTTTTTTTTGTAATACTTTTAATGAAGTGTTTACGCGGAAATTTTTATTTATATATATTAATAAGTTTTTGCATTCAAAATTATATAAAAGCATGACTATAAGTTTATTGTTAATATTTTAAGGTTACGCACTTTATAGAATATCTGATGAATTTGCAATTTTTGAGTATAAACTAAAACAACAACAAAAATAAAGAACACTTAATAGAACATTAATCCTATAAATCTGGTGGCTTGCTTTTTTTTTTTTTTTGTTATTATTTTTTTGTATTCAAATCCGGAATTAAATACCGGAAGTATTTGTTATACTGTTTTATTTATAGCTTTCATTGAAAATTTCTAAACATTATTTTTGTGCGATAATACTTAATTCAATATAAATTGAGATGTTGTACGAGTGTTATTCATTAAGGTTAATGTTTGTTGCTGTATTTGTTAAAGCGATTAACTTAGAATATAAATTTTTTATTTTTTTTTTTTAATATCTACTATTATCAAATAGAAGGATATTTAAAAGAAATGGAAGGAAAAACTATTAAATTCAAAACACGATGTTAGCTACGTTTCGTTTTATTGAAAATTTTTGTTTTCAAAATTCTGTTTGCAAAATACAGTGAGTGACAATATAATGGAAACTTTTAACAAAATAAATTTTTGACGACTTGAACGTTCAACACCAAAAAAAATTGGATCTTAAAATTAAAAACTCTTTTATTAAACTAAAAATTTTTATATTATATTTATTTTAAAAAGAAAACATAAAATAGCTTAACTTCAGAAAAAAATAACAAAACTTAAAAGTAATAATTTTTAGGCTGTTGACAAAACATTGGAAACCTTTACCGTATAATAATTGAAAACATTCCCTATATTTTCAGTTGCAACATTTTGTTGGATATCCATTATTTTTTAGTACTGCTTCGTAACGCCGAGGCAATGGTGTCAATTAAATTGTTGATGATATCCATTGAAATTTGATGCCTCTTTGAATAAACTGCCTCTGTGTTGTTTGTGTAATTTCCCAATGATTCTATATGGGATTGGGCTGGCCATTCCAAAAAATAACTGCATTAGATTTAGCCATTCGGAGGTGTATTTTTGGGTTATTGTCATGTTGGATCTTCTAGACCAGGGGCATATTTTCCTCCGCGTATGGATACAGTACGTTATTTGGAATTTGCCTGTTTATCCAATTCCATGTAAAGTATATTTTACTACATGAATTGGAGCCATTCTTTGGACTGACAAAGAACCCCATACCATATTATTGTCAATCCCAAACTTAACAGTTTTGTTTGTATATTTTGGGTCCTCTTAAATTAAAATTATATTCATTTAAAAAGAGAACAGTATTCCAATTCCACCTTGACCAGTTCATGTGTTCTTTAGCAAAATTTATAGGACGATTTTTATCTGATATCAGTGGTTTATTTACAGGATATTAACAACTAAGGTCGCCGGGAAACAGTTCGAGCATATATTTTTTGTTAATGACCCCTTTAAGCATTTTTGCATATTGTTTAAGCTCTCTTGATATTAAATTATCGTTTCATACCATCTTCTATTTTTATTGTTTTAATCAACTCTGGTACATAAGTTTAAAAGTTTCCATTGTTTTGGCATCACTAAAAAATACTTTGTTTTCATTCATTTATTTATTTTTTTAGTGAATTTTTTGTAGCAAAAAAATATTTTTTAGGACTTAACGCGAAATTATTAAAAAACAGAATTGGCAAATTCAGAATTTTGTAAAAGTTTGCATTGTCACCCGCTGTATGTGTATGCTACTATTGATTTTTCTATATTTAATCAAAAGTTAAATAAAATGGCATTCAAAAAATTCAAGAATTTAGCTTTCTATTGACTCCAACCAACCATTTTTTAAATCATTCAATTAATTATCGATAACTGCTCTAATTTTTTGACAGTTGAAAATAAAATATCTTGATCGTAGCTTTAGTTAATAGAATCTATAGAATGGATAGAAAACATAAGTTATGTTTTTTTTTCTACATCAAATATGAATTAAATTTTTGTCTGGCACTGGCTGGACTTTATAATCAGAATTAGTTTTAAGATTTGAATAATCTATAATCTTGTGACCGATGTTTTGTTCTATCGTTTTATCCCGATTTTGACCAAACGTATATTATTTGAAAGGTATTTGTTTTTAGCTGTTTTCCAGATTTACAGATTTTTAAATTTTGTCCTTCATTTTGAGTAAATTGCATTTATACATATCGCACCTGTACCTCTAAAATGAGTCAACTCAAAATTTTTCAATTTTCACTTTTTGCAAGACAACGATACACAGTGGTCATATCTATCCATTGTAAGAATCTTACATCGGTTTTTCTAGTCTTTCGCAAAAAAAAAAAAAATACAGTAGTAACCCTCTTTTTGTTATAAGAGTAGCTTCTTTAAAATCCAATAAAAAGACATATTTTGAGTTGCACCCAAAAAACTTATTATTTTTGATGATCACTGAAAAAATCGCAAAAGCAACTACTGTTGTATACTTATTATTCGCAATTCTTTACAATGAAACAACTGTTTTTCAATTTTATAGTAAGTATTAAAAAAACCGTTTTTTGTCTCTACTGAAAATTTCTAAATTTTGAGTTGACTCACTTTAGAGGTAGGTGCGATATGCCATGCGTGTGTTTATTAAATTTGTTAATGTGTTTGTTAATGAGTTTTTTATCTTCATTCACAATAATAATAAACCAAAAAAGTGTTGGTTTGTCAATTGGCTAAGTTGAGAAATAAAATTGCCTAGAAATTGCACTCGAATTTCGAGCGCTGGAATCTGCTAGTAATTATATTAATAGGCAAGGTAATTCCTTGTGACCTCTTTTACGCTTTTAGTTATCAACTGATTTTAACAAAAATATATCATTTGAATGGTATTTCTTTGCAGATGTGCTTGATAATTTTTTTTTTTTTTTTGGAGTAATAATCATTTAAAGTTGCTACTAACACATACATAAAATACATAAAACTATACAATGCTGTGTGTTTGCAAAAATTGTATATCAAAATCCCTGTGTTAAATTGTGAATTGACTGAAAATGATTAGCATACCTTTAGGCTCTTATAAAATAATTTATTAACAACCACATTTATACGAGTAACTCTTCTGTGTGTTCAACAAATATTTATAATGAAATATATTGAATTTTATTTAAAAATTCATAATTTAATGAATTTTATTTAAATGATCATAAATTTTTTATAATACATATACATAGATTAAAAAAACAGTGAAAAAAAAATTTAATGAAAAAATAAAATTTCTTACAATTTGCACTCGAATTTCGAGTGCTGGGCTCTGCTAGTAGTTCACCTACAGATAAATGAATATTAAATAAATAAAATAACGTGAAAAAATATTATAGGTCATCTTTGAAACATATGTACATATGTATGTATGCATGTGTTCATGTTGCACATCCCTAACGTATTTTAGAAGTGAACCCTGTTTTATGGAGCGTTTGAATGGTTTGAAATATCATAAATTGAGATTTCTAAAATTTCGAGATTTGACATAAAAAATAAAATCCCAACAATTGCCGAGATTTGAACGAAATCTTTTATTTAAATAATTTGATACTAAATTGGATTTTTTAACATTAAGAAAAAAAGGTGCAAATGAAAATAAATAAAGTTAAAGAAGAAGAGTTAAATGTCCAAGAAAAATATATAAAAATCTTAATTAAATAACTAGAATTAAAAACTACACCAAAAAAAAACATGACTTATTCATGTCGAAAATCGACGTAAATGATAAGAAGAACTTAGTTTTTCTGTACCACGAAGGGCTGGTGTAGAATAAACGAATACGCACGAAAGCCCTTATTACAATGTACTTTCGTTTTTTCTTTTAAGAGCTGTACGCAGCTTGTTAAGTAATCTTAACAGAAAATTTTCATATATTTCTCAAAAGGCCTGTATGCAGCTTGCTAAGGAATCAAAAACTTCATATAAAAAAACGCTTCAGAAATGCTTAAGGAATTTTTCTGTCAAAAAATTTCTGTTGTTAGTCTGCAGCTTTTTAAAAAAGTAGTATTGTGTTTACTACCTTTTTTTTGACGTAAATTAAGTTAGGCAACCCATGCTTTGAGCAGGAATATCAAATTTTTCGTTCTTTCTGAACGGAATTTTGACAGGAGAGGTAAGCATAAACAAAATGTAATATGCTAAAAAAAAATAAAAGTTATTTTTGAGTTGCAAACATGGAAAAAAAACGAACAAAAGTCGGCAAAGAAAAACAAGAAGCGGATGGGTAATTTTGATACTGAGCTTAAAAAGAGTTTAGCAGGCCAAATAAAGCAGAACCGAAGAATTGATTTGTTTTCAATTTCACAATTTTTAATAATTGACAGAAAACAGCTGATTGCTAGCGTTGCACTGAAAGGTACTTTTGTGCTTTTTTTCTTTAAGAAATATATGAAAATTTTTATGTTAAGATTCCTTAACAAGCTGCGTACAGCTCTTAAGTTAATAAATTTTTTCAGATCACCTGGACAGAATCTTGTCCAACCATTCTTTAATTATGACGTCTCAAAGAGACAATTCTTTATTTATACAGTTTGTCTTTGGAACAAACTACCTAAAACAATACAGACAATTAGCAACACACACCGTTTTAAAAAAGTATTATTAAAATTATTTGCCTAAAATATTATAAAGGGTCCGCCAAATAACTATTTTTTGTGGTAAATGCTATAAAAAAAAAACTACTGAATATTATCTCAAATTTCTTTTTTTATTTGAAAGTACAATCCTTCCGGTTAATAATGGAAAATAATTTCATTAAAATGGCTGCCTCGGCTGGCCATGCAGTAGCCTACACGATCGGTCCAATTTTTAAGCACATTATCGATTGTGTGCAGCTGTATTTCACCAATGGCTTCACGAATATTGTCCCTTAAAGCGTCAATTGTCTCTGGCTTGTTGGCGTAACACTTATTTCTGAGGGAACCCCACAAATAATAGTCCAACGGTGTCAAATCGCAGCTCCGAGGTGGCCAAATGACATCAGCTCTGCGGCTGATAATGCGATCTTCAAAAACAGGGCGCAAAACATCGAGTGTAGCTTCGGCTGTGTGGCACGTAGCGCCGTCCTGTTGAAACCAAATGTTGCCAATATCCTCCTCTTCAATTTTTGTGAACAAAATTCGTTCAACATGGCCCGATAACGATCGCCATTGACTGTAACGGCCATTCCTTGCTCATTTTTGAAGAAAAATGGCCCAATTATGCCTCTGGACCAAAATGCGCACCTAACAGTGACTCGTTTTGGGTGTATCGGCTTTTCAATGCATGCGTGCGGGTTTTCTGTGCCCCAAATGCGACAATTTTGCTTGTTTACATACCCGCCAAGATCAAAATGAGCTTCATCTGAAAAGATGATTTTTTTGGCAAAATCGGCATCTTCTGTAAGTCGATCGCAGGCCCACTTAGAGATGCGAAAACGCATTGGATGGTCAGTTGGCTTCAACTCCTGAACCAATTGGACTTTGTATGGCGTCATACCAAGGTCTTTATGCAAAATTCATCTCAATGATGCCTCCGAAATTTTCGATTGATGTTGATGGCGCTTCACGCACACTTTCTGCCACAGCAGCAATATTCTCGGGTGTACGCACTGTTTTTGGCTTTTCACGCTTTGGTTTATCGATGAGGATGCCAGTTTCTTTCACTTTTTTCACAAGATAACGAACATACGGAGCTGACGGTGCTTCTCTTCTTCCAAAATCCGTACGCAATTTTCGCACACATTCTGCAACATTACCATGATTTTCAAAGTAATGTCGCAATATTTTCCAGCGTTGCTCAAGCGTATACACAACCATATTCTTTCAGCGGAAGGATAAAACTAATTATCTGTCAAATCACACATGAGCTAAGTGTTACCATTCACGAAATAAGCACTAGTTGAAAAAAAAACGTTGGATGGCGGACCCTTTATTTATTATAAAGTTTCAGTTTTTTAAGTTTAATATTTCAATGTTTCTTGACAAATTTGTTTTCCTTTTTTTTACTTTCTTTTATTTTGAAAAATAAAATTATAAAATAAATTGAAATTGTATCCTCTTATAATAATTGTAACTTAAATCCGACTATCGCCTAACACTGTAACTTATAAGAATTTTTGCTTGTTGTATTAGAATTACAATAAAATTAAATTAAATTAATATTAATTAATTTTTGGTTAAAATTGGTTTCTAATTAAAATTTTTATATCGGTCACAAGAACGCCTTGCCTATTAATAAATTTAATTCTCATAAAATATGAAAAAAATCGTGTTTATTATTAATAATTAAATTTATTAATTTTATTATGAACACGAAATAAGCTGTGGAATTACTTTTCATTGAATTTTGTTTTTTTGTTCATTATTTTCTTGTTAGTGAATTGTTTTTTTTTATTACAATAAAAACTAATCCTGCCATATGTCTCTGCTTTTTTTCATCTGTTCTGTTCTCAAAAGTTAGGTACTCGAAATAAGCTGTGAGCCACTGTATGTCAAAAAAAAACCGATACAACAATATATTTATGTATGCATGTCCTGTCTCGTAAGTAATTATCTGATTGTTATCTGCTTAATTAATATTTTATATTGACTATTTTTTCGTGAAAATTCAAGATGTGTCAATTTTAAAATTTTGAATTAAATTTATATCAGTATTCATATCAAACTTGTTTATCATAACTTTTGTTAAACAAAATGTATAACAAAATAAACAGCTGTATTTCTGGCATAATGATGCAATAATTCGACCATTTATATTCCAAACTTCTAACAGCAAATTATTAAATCAATTTAAATCATTAACATCTGTGTGTAACACATATGAATATTTTTAAGGTGGTACATAAATTATCCTCCTAAAAGGCAATTGGCAAAAATTTAATGAATGAAACTAATATTGAATTGAAAACAAAGTTCGAGGAAAAAATCGTATATGAAGAACGTGTAATCAACAATTGGGGTGACCACCTCACTTGTCACCCCAATCTATAAAAAAAATTAAATTATTGGAAGTTAATAGTTTATAAAAATACAGTCAAAATATGCATACATCAAATTATGGGTACCCTCATCCCTTCGCAACCCAGCAAACAACCTTAATTACCCAGAAGCAAGTTGAGTTGTCGTTCCTTTCCTGATTTTTGGTCATAAATTTATCATTGATACGGTTGTTATTATTAATTCGATTTTATCACTTTTTAAATTCTCTATTGTTATTACCGTTTATTATGCAAAGTTTACAGAAATTTATATTCTATATGTCATACTCACAAGAATTTAATTGTTAGTTTTGACAATAATTAGTTGTAAGTCACAAGTATTTTCAAGCAATTTGTTTATGAAATAGGGAGATAAATAGATATTAAACGAATTTGGTATCAAATACATATATCAGTTAACTATTTGTTTTTAGAAAAAAAAAAAAACAAAACCAAAGAACAAAGAGAATAATTTAATTTTAAAGTGTTTGTAGCCATCAATAACCCAATAATATCACGTGGCATTCCGATCTGAACAATCAAAATTTGTGTTTCATTCATAAAGATATTATATATTAAGGACTTTTACGTTCCGAATAAGCAAAAGATTTTGCTAACGTTTGCCAATAGATTAAACCTAAGATTACGGATTTTCTTTTATAGAAGAATTTCAGGGGAATTTTAAGAGTTTTTTAGGTAGAAAAATACCATATTTCTTGAGTACTTCAACCTATGCAAAGATAGAATTTGAGAGAACATAAAATTTTATACTTCTTGTGAAAAAAATCTTTTAGTTGGTAAAAATTCATTAAATTCTGACGATTTTTCTATAGAAATAGGTCTTTAAAACCTGACATAAAAATAAAAATAAATAATAAAAAAATTCTAATGTTTCTTCCAAAGTAACAATTATATTAAAATTTATATTAAATTTTAAATTAAATCTCCAAATTCTGCAGATTTTCCGAAGAAGAGACCTAAAATTTCGTGAACTTATTGCATAGAATGACTTTTTTCGAATTTTAGTTACATTTTTCTATAGAACAAGAGAATCTGTAGAGTTTTTAATAGAAAATCACGATATTTTGAAGACTCTTTCACTTTAAAGACCACCATGGTTTAGAGATCCTATCTCTTCGGTCCAACTAATTCGATATAGAAAATAAGCATAAACCAAAATTGAGTGGCATTGTTGTTAGTTTTTTTTGCTCTAGATATGAAAAAGTTCGTATCGGGTGCTATATTTATATGGGGACTAGGTAGAAAAATGGACCGATCCTGACCATATTTGTTAAAATCACTTATATTTTGAAAAATATAAACAAACCAAATTTGAGAAAAATCTGTGCAATATTTTTGTTTTTTGATAGATTTAAGTGAAGATCGGGAAGCAGCTCTATATAGGGCCTATGATTAAGAATTGTCCTATAGGGATTATTTTTGGATTACTGATTAATGAATATAAAACACATACGAACCCAATTTGACTGAGATCTATATAATAATTTGGATCTTATGGCAATTTATGTCGATTTCATAGGGGTCACTTGTATGGGGGGACTGTGTCTGAACATGGACCAAATTTCACCAAGTTCAATAGCGTTCATCCTATGGCCGATAAAAGCTTACACATATACCACATTTTACAAGGTATACATGGACACACAGACGGACGCACGGACATCGCTAAATCGACTCAGAAAGTGATTCTGGGTCGATCGGTATAATAAAAGATGGGTCTAGTTAGAAACAGCAGCACAAAGTCATTATACCCAAACTACATAGGGGTATAAGGTATAAAAAGTTACCTTTGAATCAACTTTAAATTAAAAAAATATATATCTGGTAATTACACAACGGCTATTGTACCGTAGCATTTGTTTTATCGTTTATAACTTTACAATAGTTTAAAATTGTTGTTAGCAAATTTTCACTTTAAAACCTGATACAACTATACAACATCATTTGCTATGTTTAATAAATGTTATATGTTGTTACATAAGATTTCAGTCTCAAGTGAATGACAGTTTGTAAGAAAAAGAAAAAGAAAAAAAGAAAATTTTATCAGCAAACTTAATTAAAAAAAGAAAAAAGGCAAATAACACAAATACATCAGTAAATTTATTTATATAAAAATAAAACAATAGCTCAAGTATATTAGAAGCTCTTCTGGTGGATGTGTCGAAATTCTGTTGGCCGTAATCGCACCATATGGTTTGTATTTTTTGTCATCAAAGTGCGTTTATACTTTATGTTTCCACGGATGATTTAGACAATCCTGGATGAACGCTTCTACGGTGCGTCAGAAGGTGAACCAATCTCACTTTATTTGTTTTTATTTAATTTAAATAGTATTTTGAATATTTTTTCATGCCATTTCATTTAATAAATTACATACATATAATACTAGCTGAGTCCGGTCCGCGTTGCTGGCCCGAAGAAAACATCTGGATTTTATATTGCATCTAAATTTTAATACCGAGTGTCGGGCAAAAGTAAAGCACGATTTAATAATATTATGAATATGACTGAAAAAAATATACGTTTTCTTGAATATTTTAACACCAGCGCCACCTACAGGTGAAAAACTTTGTCAGCAACTTTAGTTTTATGTACATAATATATGTTGCGAATTTGTGCTAAATTGGACCGTAAATAAATTTTTTGGGAAAATCTCGACCCCATTTAATTCATTTTTAATATTATTTCACATCATATTGTAATTTTTGCATATTATTAGTATCTGCTCGTTGAAGCCTGAAATCTGTAGAATTCCTATTAATTTTCTGTATGAAACTTATTGTATTTAGTTCTAATCTTTGTTGTATATTCAGCCATTTAAGAATGTCTAACATAAGATACATATATAGAGGTAAATCTATAATGTTTTAAAATTGTACGCATCGCCTTATTTTGTAGTTTTTGTAGTCTTGCTATTTGCCGCTCTGAACAATATATGTATAACACAGTTGATCCATATTCAAAATGGGGCTTATTTATTGTATTATATATATTTATTGCAGTTGTAATTGATAGTTGATTTCTTACTAGCAGATTCCAGCCGTCGATATTCGAGCGCAAATTCCAGGAAATTTTATTTTTTCATTAAGTAAATACCCTAAAAGTATGCTAATCAATTATAGCCAATTCACAAATCAACACAAAAACAAACACATTAACAAATTTAATAAACACACACATAACATTGTATAATTTTATGTATGTGTTAGTAGCAATTTAAACTGCAATTTACTCAAAATAAAGGAAAAAATTTAAAAATCTGTAAATCTGCAAAATGGCTAAAAAGAAATACCTTTCAAATAATATACGCTTGGTCAAAATCGGGATAAAACGGTAGAACAAAACATCAGTCACAAGAAATCGCCTAGCCTATTAATAATATAGATTCGTTTGAAAAATCCGATTTTTTATCTAATTTTTTGCATATATATTCCAGATGTTCCTTGAAATTTCTTTATCTATTAAGAAACCCAGATATTTAATGTTGTTAACTTTTTCTATTATTACATTTGGGCAATTCACAACGGGTATTGTATGTTGTATTTTGTATTAAAATACACAATACAATCATTTGTTGTGAACATTCAGTTTTATTTTCATAATGTAAAACGTTTTCTTTAGTAATTATCGACTCAACGAGGAAAGGTCGCCTCGCCACTTCTGTAATTTCGTACAAGAGAAAGCACGTGTCGGTGTTTGCTTTTTAGTCATAAGATATACCCTGGCGTTTTAGTTACGTACCTCTTCCATTTTAATTTAGAAAAAAAAAAAGTTAAATTGTTTTGGTTGAGACTGAAAGAGAAAATACATACTAAAAATATAAACATTAATTTTTATATAAATAAACTTTTCGTTATTTGCATTATTTGTCATTTTATATTTTATAATTATTTATGCTGTTAAAATTGTATGTATTTGTTTTTTCTTTTTCATAAAAGCTGGCATTCACTTGGGACTGATATGTTATGATACAATATACTACATTTACTATACATAGCAAATGAAGTTGTATCGCTGTATCAGATTTTTCAACGAAAATTACCAATAACAATTTTACACTATTCTAAAGTAATACACGATACAACAGATACAATGATACAACACCTGTTGTGAATTGCCCAATTATTTATTTTAAATGTATGTTAGTGTTCATATTTATTTCCATTAATTTCGTTTTACTTTCGTTTAATTTTAGTTTATTCATTTTTATCCAATTATTGATATTAGCCATATCCGTTGTTAAATTTTCATGATACATTTCTTCAGTTGCTGCTTCTCTAAAAATCAGAGTGTCGTCTGCATATAGAACAATTTCGCATTTGTTTAAAACTTTTTTCATATCATTAATGTATATAATAAATAAAAGAGCTCCTAAAATTGAGCCTTGGGCCACTCCAAAATCATTCGCTATTGCATTCGATTTAACATTATTAACTTACGCAATTTGTCTACGGTTAGTTAAATATGCTATAAATCATTCTTATTATTTTTCTTGAATACCATACTTATGAAGTTTCTGCAGCAGGATACTTCTGTCAATTATTTCGAAAGCTCTCTTGAAGTCTATGAAAATAGCCAATACTTTATTATTCCTCATCTGGTATTTCTATCTATTAATGACATAGTTGACCGCTGTTTCACACGAATATCTCTTTCCAAAACCAGATTGATGCTTTGACAGTAACTTGCGTTGTTCCATGTAATACTCCAATTGATTTTTAACTATCTTTTCACTAATTTTTTCACATGTTTTTATTATGTTAATTGGACGGTATTCCTCACATTTGATAGTATTTTTTACTTTTTCTAATGGTGTAATCATTTCATCCTAAAATTTTCTTCAATTTCATCGTCATCCTCTTCCTCATCAACTCAAAACTGATTTATTTTAAAAATTAAAACCAAAAAAATTTTGCTTCACTCACTCGAATCAATCATTAACATTGCGAAGTTATATTTTTCACATAAAGCAATAAATTATTTGTCTTATTCATTTTCATTTTTTTTAAATTAAATTTTTATTTTTTTGTTCTTGTTTCGATAAACTTAATTATTCTTCTTTACTATTTGACGTTTTACAAAATGAACAAACGATTTTATTGTATATTTTAATGCAACATACAAAATATAATACCAGTTGTGAATTGCCCAATTATTTTCAAAATGACATTTTGTACTCAACGTAAATATAACATATAAGAATTACGTTTCCAGACACGAACATTATAGAATACCAAATATTAATGTTAACGTTTTCGTCAAAAGACGTTAATAGAACGTTTGATACAGATATAGAATAAGGAAATTAATTCATACCCACAGAAAAAGGATTGATTGGAATTCGGTTACCACTAGAATATTTTGATTAGGTAATTATAATTTTTACTTTTTTTCTTAATTATTTTAAAATGCTTAACAACCTTTTAAATATAACTCTTAATAAATGAAAAAAACTACAATAACAAACTAAGTTCCGTTTACCAATCAATGACTTTATAAAAATTTTTAAACTAATTCAATTAAGTGAACTAAATTATAAGCAGTATAACATGCTTCAATCCCAATTATTGGTGACTACAACTACAAATTATAATATAACAATATATATTAAATTGTAAATCAGTTTAGAGTCATTGTTACAAATTGTTGGTAAATATGATATATGGGAAATAATAATAAATAATAATTAATTATAATAATTATTTTCCGGTTATTAGAAGTGAAATGCAAAATTGTAATAAATTGTGATATTTAGAACCGAATGGAAATTGTCCGCCCGTCCGTCCGTCTGTATGTCCATGCAAACCTTGTATGAATATATTTTGATGAAAGTTGGTATATCAGCTTCCATCGGCCATTGGACGAACGCTATTGAAATTGGTAAAAACCAGTTCATGTTCATACCTCGACCCCATTACAAATGACCCCTATGATATCGACCATAAGATCCAAATTATCATATAGATTTCGATCAAATTGAGTTTGTGAGTGTTAGTTACATCCATGAATCAGTAGTCCAAAAATAAATCCTATAGAACAATTCTTAGTCATAAAAAGCTGTTTTCCGATCTTCACTTAAACATGTCAAAAACAAAAGTATGTCACAGATTTTTCTCAAACTTGGATTTTTCTCAAACATCGCTTATTTGCGAGAAAACCGGCATAACTCAAAAAACGCGATTTTTGAGTTAATGATGCAAAAATATGGGTTACACCGAAATCTAAACCATGTCAAAAAATGGTATTGATATCTCTCTCTCACATATTGGACAATTCACAACTGGTATTAAAAAATAAAATACACAATACAAACATGTGTTATGAACAGTATTTTCATATTGTAAAACGTCAAATAGTAAAAAAGAAGAATTGAAGTTATAGAAACAAGAAAGAAAAATAAAATGAAAAATTAAAGTAAATAAGACAAATCTATAACATTAATAGGCTATGCGATTTCTTGTGACTGATGTTTTGTTCCACCGTTTTATTTCGATTTTGTCCAAACGTATATTATTTGAAAGGCATTTCTTTTTAGCCGTTTTTTAGATTTACAGACTTTAAAATTTTTTCCTTTTTATACCCTATACCACTATGTGGTTTGGGTATAATGACTTTGTGCTGCTGTTTGTAACTACCAAAAATATTTGACCTAGACCGATCGAATCAGAATCACTATCTGATTCGATTTAACGATGTCCGTCCGTCCGTCCGTCTGTGTGTCCATGTAAAGCTTGTAATCAAACTGCAGGTCGCAAATACGAATATATTTTGATTAAGTTTGGCATACAAGCTTCTATCAGCCATAGGATAAACGCTACTGAAATTGGTGAGAATCGGTCCATGTTCAGACCTAGCCCCCATACAAATGACCCCTATGAAATCAACATAAATTGCCATAAGATCCAAATTATCATATAAATCTTAGTCAAATTGGGTTTGTATGTGTTTATTATATCCATTAATCGGTAGTCTAAAAATGATCCCTATGGGACAACTCTTAGTCATATGCCCCATATACAGCTGCTTCCCGATCTTCACTTAATTCTATCAAAAAACAAAAATATTGCACTGATTCTTCTCAAATTTTATTTGTATACATTTTTGCAAAATACAAGAGACTTTACCAAACATGGTCAGGATCAGTCCATTTTTGGGCCTAGTCCCCATATAGATATAGCATCCGATATGAACTTTTTCATATCTGCAGCCAAAAAATTAATAGAAATCCCACTCAAATTTGGTTTATGCTTATTTTCTATATCCAATTAGTTGGGTCTGAGAGATAGGGTCTCTAAACGCATGTTTTTTTGAGTAAATTGCAGTTAAAGTTGCTACTAACACTACATAAAATTATGCAATGCTATGTGTGTGTTTATTAAATTTGTTAATGTGCTTGTAATAAAAATGTGTTTGTTTTTTGTCTTGATTTGTGAATTGGCTATAATTGATAGCATACTTTTAGGGTCTTTATTTAATGAAAAAATAAAATTTTATAGAACTTGCGCTCGAATTTCGAGGGCTGGAATCTGCTAGTAATTTATTGTTTTATAGGAAAAACGTAACTTCGATATGCCATCGATTGATTCATCTCTGCAACAAAATTTTTGGTTTTCATTTTTAAAATTTTTAGGTGATAAAGAGGATAAACTTCAGAGATGGATTCACCTTCTGACGCACCCTTGAGGCATATATCTATGATTGCCTAAATTATCCGTATGATAACATAAAGTATTAGAGAACTATGATGACAAAAAATACAACCATATGGTGCAATTACGTCCAGCAGAATTTCGAAATATCGTACAAAAGCATTTGTAATACACTTGATCCATTGGTTTCTAAAATAAAACGCAATATTACAATACATACCCATTAACACAAACATGCATTAATACATACAAACCTTGAATTACGGATTTTCCCATTAAAAAGTTTATTAAAGACATTTCTTCTGTCACTGACCACTTTCATGTTGGGTTTAGGCGAATACGTTTTGGTTGAGACTGAAAGGAGAAAATACATATTAAATACATATAAACATTAATTTTTATATAAATAAACTTACCAATGTATTTGCGTTATTTAGCATTTTTTATTTTTCAATTATCTATGTTTATAAAATTTTAATTATTTTTTCTTTTTCTTAAAAACTGGCATGCACTTGGGACTGATATGTTATGATACACCATATAACATTTATTCAACATAGCAAATGAAGTTGTATAGTTGTATTAGATTTTTAAGTGAAAATTACTAACAAAAATTTTACACTATTGTAAAGTAATACACGATATAACAGATACAACTATACAATACCCGTTGTTAATTGACCAATAAAGTGGCGACCAAAAGTTTTTTGTTCTTTACTCAGCAGTTAGGTACAATTGACAACTTTACTTGCATTTATCTCGGTATCGCTTTTTTTGAGTTATGTCGGTCTTCTCGCAAATGAGCGATATGTTTTTGCAAAAAAATTACTGCCTTACCAAATATGCTCAGGATCGGTCAAATTTTTCGACCTAGTTCCTAGTTCCTGTATGAACTTTTCAGGCAACTCTGCAGGCAAAAATATTAGAAATTATAGTCTAGACCGACTATAATTTTTTTACTTGTTGTTGATATATTGTCTTAATTTTTGGCATTAGCGTTGTTGCTCTTGTTCAACGAACTGATCTAGAAGCGTCTCATAAATTCGCTCAACCTTCTCGTATTGGCACTAACGAATTTCTGATTTTATACCCTCCACACCACTGGGCAGAGGATATATATCGGTTTGTCATTCGATTTTTAAGATATATATATATAAATATTATTGATCCTTATAACAGCACGAGTCGTTATAGCACTCCCCGTCTGTCTGTCTGTCTGTTGAAATTACGGTCACTTACAACATAAACCTCTGTAAAGTTGGGATAATATTGTTTGCCATTATTTCAAGCAGGTTGGTATTGAATTTGGAGCCTCTAGACCAATAGAATGAAGTACGAAAATGTGAAGATGCTCCGTTAAAATTTCATCCAAAAATCTAAAAATTGTGAAAAAAAATTTTATACGTAGCAGAACACGTGAGTATAGATATGTATCAGCGATGCATACACATTTTTGTTTGCTTGTTTTTTTTTTTTTTTTTTTTTTTTTTGGAAATGTGAACGTTCTCAAACAAAAATGTAATTGTATGTATTTTCATTTATCCTCATTGTATTTAATCAATATTGCTTTCAATTAATTGCGCTTAATTAAGAAAAAAGCTAAATAAATTATTTTGTTAATTACCTATAAATTTTAAACATCTTTTTGAAAAATGTAGCCATTATAAATTGAAATCTGGCCTTTTTTGTCTCTTACTGTCGATTACTTTGGTTATAATATTGAGCTAAGAACACGGTGTGTTTGTTGTAAAAAATTAGTACTAACTATTGCAAATATTTTCTTTTCATCTATAATATTAATAGGCTAGGCGATTTCTTGTGACCGATGTTTAGTTCTACCGTTTTATTCCGATTTTGACCAAGCGTATATTATTTGAAAGGTATTTCTTATTAGCCGATTTGCAGATTTATAGATTTTTAAATTTTTTCCTTTATTTTGAGTAAATTGCATTTAAAGTTGCTACTAACACATACATAAAATTATAATTGATTAGCATACCTTAGGGTCTTTATTTAATAAAAAAATAAAATTTCCTAGAATTTGCACTCGAATTTCGAGGGCTGGAATCTGCTAATTTGTTATAAATAGTGCAACATGTTCAGATATTAATGTAAACGTAAAACCGAGGTGGAGGGTATCAAAGATTCGGCATAGCCGAATTTAATACTCCCACTTGTTTGATTGTATTGAGTTTTTAAGAAATGGGAACACAAATGCCGCTTAAATTTATTTACAAAAAAAATAAAAACAAACCAATGAAAAATAAAAGCATTAAAACATTCATGTGATTTAATATTAACTGCGATAAATGATTGTTACAATCAATAAATAAACTTTAAATCTTATTGCAATTCACACAATCGAATTTATTTCAAAAAATCGATAATTTGAAAAAAAAAAATATAATTCAGTAATCATAACAGTATAATATGATAGTACATGGGACTACCGAAATTCGGTTGGCAACAAATTCGGTTGCTACAACGTATCTGTTCCCTGTGTGTAGAATTTATAACCATTTTTAGATGACAGTGCTATTGTTTATATACTCGAATAATGTTGTTGTCTTTTATAAATTAAAGACTTGGACATAAAAATATATTTAGTGCAGTGTGGTGCATAGCAATTTGGAGTTACTCCCCATTTAGTCAGCGCCAGCATGTGTAGTTCATTGAACATTGCAAGCAGATAATATTGCAAATTTTCATACCAATTTTTAGTTATGTCATCTTAACAAAAATAAAATTTTTCAAAAATTAAATAAATTTATGCATACACTTGCTACTTTTGGTATTGGATTATTCATCATTCCTTGTTTTATTTTTTTGATATTTTTACATGTTTAAAGGAAAAAAAAACCGATCATTTTTAATAATTTTGTCAATGACCTTTGAATACAATTGAAAATTTACTTACATTAAACCATCATCATAAATTTCAAATCAAACAAGTTGATTTTCTTGTTTTGAGCTGTAATTTATTTACTTCCCAGAACAGTCTGGTTTTTGGTTTTTCGTAAGTGGCGTTTGTTAATTAAGATTATTTTTTTTTAACTTTTTATTAATTACAATCTTTTGTTGCACTTTTTTTGTTTTTTTTTTTTTTTTTTTTGAAAAAGTTTATTTATAATTAGCATTAAATACAAATACTATATATGATGAAAATATGTTAATTTTGGATAAAAAATATGAAAGTTTTTTCTTTTGTAAAAAAATAAAATTGTTAAAATGAATAAACTTTATGTTCTTAACTTTATAAATTATGAAAAAAATAAATAAAGACAGAAAGCAGGGAAAACCATATAAAACGAACATGTCTATAATTTTACTGGGCTTTCAATCTTTCAAGTTCAAACCGTAGCGCTTGACGAAAAACTGTGTAAATAATACAAAACGGTACAAATCTCTCGGCCAAATATTGTACAATATTATTTAAAAGTCAATACATGTTTTTTTTTATTGAGTTATAAATAACAAGTAAGAAAATTATAGTCGGTCTAGACCGACTATACGATACCCTATACCATGCGTTTAGAAACCCTATCTCTTAGGCCCAACTAACTGGACATTGAAAATAAGCAAAAACCAAATTTGAGTGGGATTTTTATTATTTTTTTTGGCTGCAGATATGAAAAAGTTCATATCGGATGCTACATCTATAAAGGGACTAGGTCCAAAAATGGACCGATCCTGATCATGTTTGGTAAAGTCTCTTGTATTTTGCAAAAATATGTAGAAACAAAATTTGAGAAGAATCAGTGCAATATTTTTGTTTTTAATAGATTTAAGTGAAGATCGGGAAGCAGCTCCATATGGGGTCAAAGCGATCATTTTTGGACTACTCATTAGTGGATGTAATGAATGCATACAAACCCAATTTGAGTAAGATCTATATGACAATTTGGATCTTATGGCAATTTATGTCGATTTCATATGAGTAATTTGTATGGGGGCTAGGTCTGAACATGGACCGATTCTCACCAATTTCAATAGCGTTCATCCCATGGCCGACAAAAGCTTATATACCAAATTTCATCAAAATATATTCATATTTGCGACCTGCAGTTTGATTACAAGCTTTACATGGACACACAGACGGACGGACGGACATTGTTAAATCAACTCAGAAAGTGATTCTGATTCGATCGGTACAATTAAAGATGGGTCTAGGTCAAATATTTTTGGTTGTTACAAACAGCAGCACAAAGTCATTATACCCAAACCACGTAGTGGTATAGGGTATAAAAATTCAAGACCAGTATAAAATTTAGGTAAAAAATAAATAATTTTGAATTTTTTTTAAACAACACAATTAACGTCAGCTCATTTACAGATAAAAAAGTAATTTATTAATAGCCAAAGCGATTTCTTGTGACCGATATAAAAATTGTTGTTAACAACAGATTTTGACCAAACATATCTCATTTGAAAGGTATTTCTTTTTAGATGTCCACCAGATTTAGAGCTTTGCACCGTCTGGAGCATTTTTTTTTTTTGAGTAAAGTTCATTAAAAGTTGTTACTAACACATATATGTAACACATACTATGTGTGTGTTTATTATAAATATCTAAAGCCCTATGTTGAATTGTGAATTAGCTAAAATTGATTATCATACTTTTAAATAAAAAAAAAAATAATTTTTTGACTTGAATGAAATCGATATAGGTCGCACCCCACATAATTTTCACGCTCAATATTTTTTAAATATAGAAAGTCAAAAAATCGTCGATTTGTGCGATAATTTCGTCAATTTTCCAAAAAAAAAAAGGTGAAAAACACATAACTGCACGAAAACGCCCCCTGGCGGCTGTTAAAAATAAAAATAAATGTGAAAAATCCAGGAAGTCCGACCAAAAACCCCGATATACACATTTTGAATAATTTTTTTACATTTGAATGAGTATTATGGAAAATTTCAATAAAATATCTTCATCGAAATTTTGGCAGTCTCGAAAATGAGTTTAGGGGTATGATTCCTTGGGAAAATATACTTTTTATGGTCCATACTACCAGAATCGCGATGAACACATGGAGACTTTTTTGGCCCCCTACAATTTGACCCAGCATAAATAATATATATTTTTTTTTGATGGGTTACAGTCTTGTATAGTCGGATTTTGAAATTCTATGGAAAAGTTATTTATTTATTATTACTAGCAGATTCCAGCCCTTGAAATTCGAGTGCGAATTCTAGGAAATTTTATTTTTTCATTAAATAAAGACCCTAAAGGTATGCTAATCAATTATAGTCAATTCACAAATCAACACAAAAAACAAACTCATTTATATTACAAACACATTAACAAATTTAATAAACACACACATAGCATTCTATAATTTTATGTATGTGTTGGTAGCAACTTTAAATGCAATTTACTCAAAATAAAAGAAAAAATTTAAAAATTTGGTAATCTGAAAAACGGCTAAAAAGAAATACTTTTCAAATAATATACGCTTGGTCAAAATCGGGATAAAACGGTAGAACAAAACATCATTCACTAGAAATCGCCTAGCCTATTAATATTATAGATTTTTTTTCTCTAAAATTTTGAATTTTTGAGGAGAATGCTCCACCGATTTTATCAGAACTTGAGAACAACTGGATGAAGTTTGTTAGAAAAAACATAAAAAATTGTAACTCAAATTACCTTTAAGTTATGCTAATATTATTTTTCTATATATTCAACAGCTTCGAGTTACTCAGGATGACATGACGAAAAAAAACTTTTTTTTGCAAAATTTAACTATTCTTATTTGTTAAAAATTCCAAAAAATCAAAAATGGGAAAACAGGACATTTTTTGCTGCTAAAACATAAAGCTACATGAAAAATCTGTGGGTAAATATTGATTTTATTTGTAATTTTTATTTAGTTTAGTTGCTTTTCTTAAATAAGTTTTACCAAGTTAAATAAATGATCTAAAAATGATTTCGACTTTCAATATAGCAACAACTTTCAAATCACAACACAATTTTCAATCCTGATTTTCATAGCTTATATTTTTTTAATAAATTGATCATGGTTTCATGTGATGTCTTCTTATTGCCATTGTGTAGTAGCAAATAGTCTCTTTCAAGAAGTCCACTTATGTCGTAACAAAATCTTATCTTTGTTTGTATAAAAAAAATTTGGTTTAAGCCGGTGAGGGAAAACCATAGTTTTAACTTTTTTTTATAACAAATTTCTATCTCTTAAGATAGATGCAAGACTCTCCCATTTTTTTTCTCTTGATGCGTCAAAAGTTTAGGTTTCAAAGCATCTGAAGTGGTACACATGCTTGAAGACGAAGGTACAGGGGATGATAAATGCACTTCCAACGAACAGAACATTAAAGTTTACTTTATTTCATTCATTCAATAAACACCAATACATTTATTACCCATTGTAACGTAACTTACATGAAAATTCACATTTTTTATCAAAACCTTCACTTTGTTAATGATAAAATCAAAATTAACACATAGATTTTCGTGGTATATGACTCATTTTATTTGCAGTGTACATATGTAACTTTATGACTTCGCAATAAAAAATGTTATGTTGTGCCATCTTCGATTTTTTATAAATTTAAAAATAATAAAAATATTTCAATTTTGCTGAAAAACTTTTTTGTTATAATTTCATTCTAAACAAGTAACAAAGTTATAGTCAGTCTAGACCGAATCTGCGATACCTAGGTCCAACTAATTAGGTATAGATAATAAGCATATACCAAATTTGAGTGGCATTGTTATCAATTTATTTGCCTACGGATATGAAGAAGTTCATATCGGATGCTATATTCATATGGGATCTAGGTCGAAAAATGGTCCGATCCCAACCATATTTCGCAAAGTCACTTATTTTTTGCAAAAACAAATAACTTTTTTTTTTTTAAATGCTATAAAAAAAAAACTACTGAATATTATCTCAAATTTCTTTTTTTATTTAAAAGTACAATCCTTCCGGTTAATAATGGAAAATAATTTCATTCAAATGGCTGCCTCGGCTGGCCATGCAGTAGCCTACACGATCGGTCCAATTTTTAAGCACATTATCGATTGTGTGCAGCTGTATTTCACCAATGGCTTCACGAATATTGTCCTTTAAAACGTCAATTGTCTCTGGCTTGTTGGCGTAACACTTATCTTTGAGGGCACCCCACAAATAATAGTCCAACGGTGTCAAATCGCAGCTCCGAGGTGGCCAAACGACATCAGCTCTGCGGCTGATAATGCGATCTTCAAAAACAGGGCGCAAAACATCGAGTGTAGCTTCGGCTGTGTGGCAAGTAGCGCCGTCCTGTTGAAACCAAATGCTGCCAATATCCTCCTTTTCAATTTTTGTGAACAAAAATTCGTTCAATATGGCCCGATAACGATCGCCATTGACTGTAACGGCCACTCCTTGCTCATTTTCAAAGAAAAATGGCCCAATTATGCCTCTGGACCAAAATCCGCACCAAACAGTCACTCGTTTTGAGTGTATCGGCTTTTCAATGTATGCGTGCGGGTTTTCTGTGCCCCAAATGCGACAATTTAGCTTGTTTACATACCCGCCAAGATCAAAATGAGCTTCATCTGAAAGGATGATTTTTTTTTGGCAAAATCGGCATCTTCTGTAAGTCGATCGCAGGCCCACTTAGCGAAGCGAAGTCATACCAAGGTCTTTATGCAAAATTCGTCTCATTGATGCCTCCGAAATGTTCAATTCTTGAGAACGACGGTGAATTTATGTTGATGGCGCTTCACGCACACTTTCTACCACAGCAGCAATATTCTCGGGTGTACGCACTGTTTTTGGCTTTTCACGCTTTGGTTTATCGATGAGGATGCCAGTTTCTTTCACTTTTTTCATAAGATAACGAACATACGGAGCTGACGGTCCTTCTCTTCTTCCAAAATCCGTACGCAATTTTCGCACACATTCTGCAACATTACCATGATTTTCAAAGTAATGTCGCAATATTTCCCAGCGTTGTTCAAGCGTACACACAATCATATTCGTTCAGCGGAAGGATAAAACTAATTATCTGTCAAATCAGACATGAGCTAAGTGTTACCATTCACGAAATAAGCACAAGTTGAAAAAAAAACGTTAGATGGCAGACCCTTTACAAAACAAGTTTGAGAAAAATCTGTGCAATATGTTTGTTTTTTGATAGATTTTAGTGAAGATCGGGAAGCAGCTTTATATGGGGGCTATGACTAAGAATTGTCATATAGGGTTTATTTTAGGACTACTGATAATAAGCATACTCGGATCCAATTTGACCGAGATCTATATGATAATTTGGATATTATGGCAATTTAAGTCGATCACGTAAGGTTCATTTGTATGGGGACTAGGTCTGAACTTGAACCGATATTCACCAATTAAATTTCATCAAAATATATGCGACCTGTAGTTTGATTACAAGCTTTACATGGACACACAGACGGACGGACGGACATCGCTAAATCGACTCAGATCGACTCTAGGTCAAATATTTTTGGTAGTTACCACATAGTAGTATAGGACATAAATAATGTAACCCATAAAAACAAGGTTTTTATTAAACTCTAGTTTTCCTTATGCATATGATTTTTGAATCTCTCCGTGACTGTGCGTGACTTGGCATGACTATTTATACCCTATACCATTATGTGGTTTGGGTATAATGACTTTGTGCTGCTGTTTGTAACTACCAAAAATATTTGACCTAGATTCATCTTTTATTATACCGATCGAATCAGAATCACTAACTGATTCGATTTAACGATGTCCGTCCGTCCGTCCGTCTGTGTGTCCATGTAAACCTTGTAATCAAACTGCAGGTCGCAAATATGAATATATTTTGATGAAATTTGGTATATAAGCTTTTATCGGCCATAGGATGAACGCTGGTGAGAATCGGTCCATGTTCAGACCTAGCCCCCATACAAATGACCCCTATGAAATCGACATAAATTGGCATAAGATCCAAATTGTCATATAGATCTTACTCAAATTGGGTTTGTATGCGTTTATTACATCCATTAATGAGTAGTCCAAAAATTATCCCTATGGGACAACTCTTAATCATAGGCCGCATATGGAGCTGCTTCCCGATCTTCACTTAAATCTATCAAAAAACAAAAATATTGCACTGATTCTTCTCAAATTTTGTTTGTATATATTTTTGCAAACTACAAGAGACTTTACTAAACATAGTCAGGATCGGTCCATTTTTGGGCCTAGTCCCCATATAGATATAGCATCCGATATGAACTTTTTCATATCTGCAGCCAAAAAAATTAATAAAAATCCCACTCAAATTTGGTTTGTGCTTATTTTCTATGTCCAGTTAGTTGGGCCTATGAGATAGGGTCTCTAAACGCATGGTATAGGGTATCATATAGTCGGTCCAGACCGACTATAATTTTCTTACTTGTTTAAAATTAATCTTTGGTTACAACAAGTCTATGAACCAAGTTTCAGATCGATCGGATGAGGGGAAATGACATTCAGATCACTCCATAACTGTGCATGACTATGCGTGACTGTGTGTGACTACCGCAAAATTAATCTGTAGTTACAGCAAGACTATGGGCTAAGTTTCAGATCAATTGGATAAGGGGGAATGGGGTTGCCCCACGACATCAGGCAGACAGAGAGAGAGTATGAATTAAAAGAAATAGTTTAAAAAGAAACCCTAATTGAAAAAGGCTCAACATCAACAAAAAAAACTATTTAAAAGAAAATTATATAATTAAAAATAGATTTTATTTAAAAAAAAGGGTATAAATAAAAAAAAGAAAATAATTCTTAAAGATAAAAATAACTTTATTTGATAAAACATTTAAAAAACTAAAAAGAAATACGGTCACTTTGCACCAAGAAATCTATACTATTACTAGGCTAGGCAATGTTTAGTGACCGATGTAACTTTGTCAATTTTACTCCTATTTTGACTAAACATCCCTCATTTGAAAGGTATTTCTTTTTAGCTGTTCACCACATTTACAGATTAGCACCGTCTGGAACATTTTTTTGGAGTAATGCTCATTTAAAGTTCCTACTAACACATACATGAAATTATACAATGCTGTGTGTTTTTATTAAATTTGTTAATGTGTTTGCAAAAATTGTATCTGAAAAGCCCTGTGTTAAATTGAAAAATAATTTTGGACATAAATCAATAAGGACAATAACGCAATCGAATTTCATTATAATAATTGCATATCACACGTGCTGTGTTGAATTGTGAATTGCCTAAAAGTAGCACAAGTGCAGGTGGCATACAAGGTGGTTCAAATACCTTTAGGCTCTTATTTCTGTGTATAATAAACAGAATAAAAAAACTTTGAAAGAAATTAGTTGAATGAAAAAATAAAATTTCCTAGAATTTGCACTCGAATTTCGAGGCTCTGCTAGTAGAAATAAAACTAATACAGAGTTTGTCAAGCATTACGTATTTCGTTCGACGCACTGATTGTGTGCATATTCATAAATTTGTTTTATTTGCGGCGACGAATATTTGCAACGAAAAATTCTTCGTTCTTCCCAATTTTGTGTATTGTATTTCATAAAAGTTTTTAGATGACATTTTTCTTTTTTTTTGCTTCAAGCCACTAATATTTTTTTTAATTTATTGTTATAACAAAACAAAATATTATAATAAATATGATTAATTTTTCAGCAATTAACCTGAAATTCATTCCTTCGGAATTTGTGTCCGCACATTATTCGCTCGTTTCAAGCTAGCGATTTGTTTACATTTTTTATGTCCATACATATTTGCATCACCTGTTTTTGTAAAATGTCACGTAAAAACGTAGAGAAATTCTGTTTTAATAAGAATGCTTGCTATTGCACCTCACGTTTCTTCTAAGTCAAAATAATGAAATATTCTCTCATTCCATAAACTACAAAACAGCGACACACAGTGGCTGAAAATCATTTTTCATTGGCCAAAATTCTGTAACTTTTGAACCGATCAAAATATTTTAGTACTGTTTTTTTTAATAGATAGATAGATAGTTGATCTTGACTCAGTGTGAATTTCATTTAAATTGATTGAGTACTTTTTAAGGAATTCTAGGTCAAAGTTTAACTTTTGATTTTTTTTAACTTTTAGCGTGATATATGTTTTTTTTTATTTATTTTTATTTATTAGAAAGTGTCATATTTGGAGTTAAATAATTATTATAAACATTTTTTGTAATAATGAAATTTTTTTAATGCTTACACTCAAAAAAATTTTTACACTCAAAAAAATTTTTACACGCAACAAAATAGTAAAATTCACTAGAAATTTAACTAGTATTACTAAAAAATTAAAAATGTTTGCTATCAAATTTGCAATTTGCTGACACTCAAGGAATATTATTATTACTACAGAAAAATTTATTAGTGTTTGCTGCCTAATTTGTTACACTAGCTAAATAAATCTGCTAAACATTAGCGCAATGATTCTAATTTTTTTTTTAATTTTGATATGAAAATATGGGTTCTTATTTTTTGAATCTTTCTTATCTATTAAAACATTGCATTCATATGTGGGAAACCTTTTAAGAATAAAAACTGCAATAGATTTAAATAGCATTTTAATAGCATGGTAGGTTCTGTTTATTATTATTTTTTACTAATACTATGTTTTTCGTACTTAAATAACAATGAAAGGCAATTATAATTATTATTCATTAGACTCAAATATTGATTGCAAATATTCCATATTTTGTTCTGTGCTATTTCTGTTCTTTAGTAGTTTTTTGGCTTCTTCATCTAAATCCCGATGTTCCACTTTCCATTGATTTCGAATACTGGAGATGAACGGATCTGACGTTGCCAATAATATATTAAATAGATCTTCATTTGTGGAATTTCGTGACATTTTTCTAGTATTGTGCTGTCTATAAAATCTGTAATCCTTGTTCCTTTTTTCCTGAGCCTCCTCTGATAGATCTCCAAGTGGCACCAAATGATATTTAATGACATCTTCTCCATGATAAAGGATTTTGTGGACTGTTGCAGACATATTTCTCCATGGGTAGTTGGTTGTATATATTTTTGCAGTTTCCTTAGCATAATCTCCAAATTTTCTAGAGTCAATTTCTTCATTGCACGCAAGTACTTCTAGGATTATTTTAAATCTGAAAATAAGGTTTAAATCCACTCCTGTTATTTCAGATGCTGTTTCTGGATCTGAAAAGAATCTTCTTGCGGTATTGCCATCATTTGTATTGCCTGACCCTTGTTTTGGCTGATCTATAATCAATCCAAATTTGCGATATTCATCTTGAACATGTTTCTTTTTTGAACTTCTTAACTCTTTGTTGGTTTCGTTGTTTCTTATTGATCCTGAAGGCCCGAAATCCAAATCATAACTGATTTTTAGTATGTGTTCCATAAGTCGTATTCTTGCATGTAGTGGTGATAATCCAAATTCGAAGGCATCGGTATTATCGAATGATTTTGTCGGGACTTGGTTTAATTGGCTTGATGTTGCTTGGCATATAATGCAGCTGGATGCAGCCTTCGTGTTAGTCAAAGCCTGACCTACTTTTCCATCTATCATTGTCAGCACTAATTGGTAGCTTACTTCAATTTGCTGCCCATCTAACTGTAATTGTAATGGCTGTAGTGTTGCTATTTGGGCCTTGATATCACTAACTTCTTTGTTAATGGCATCATGACTTTCTTTTTTGAATTCAAATTTGATTGGCCTGCAGTATTTCGTAGAAGATGGTGTCTCATTTTTCCAAATATCCATTGTTTGCGTTGTACTACTCGAAGGCTCCGAATCTTCCAAAATCTTTTTCAATCGCAATGGTACAAATGATACCATGAACATATCTGAGTCCGAAATATTTTCACATACAACTTGTTTGTATTGTTTTTGTCCCGAAGAACCATCACATCCCCATTTACAAAATAGAATTAACTTTGTGTTTCCATATTTCTTTAACTCAGTTCCTGTTATTGATTGTAGCAAGCGTTTGGCTGTGTGATCAAGTAAAGATTGTAGTTGTACTTCTGCCGAAATTGGTGTGATTGTAATAGTGTCCTTTGATGGCAAACAGTCTATTTTAGCAGCTGTTATGTGATGATATGCTGGATACATATTTGAGCCTTTTTCAATCGCACGCAATCTGAGCTGAATATATTGGTGTTTTGTTAATTTCAAATCCAGAAATAATGCTAATGCCTCCTCATTTGTGAACTGTTTTGCATCGCTCGGAGTTGGTATACTTTTAAGAATTCGCTTTGTTCTCACTGGACTAGCATTACAAGTTTTTTCAATGATATCCACTTTTGTTAATTGGTTTTGTGCTCGTAATTGATGTAGAAAAGATTCTTTTATATTTGTAGAACCAATTTCCTCGTTAAAATTTTTAAGTTTCCGCCTCTTAGATCTATCGCTGCAGTTGTCCAATGATTTGCGTGGTCTTTCAGCCTTATCTAGCTTTGCTGTTTCTCCACCAACATTAAGTTGGCCTTCTAACCAGTTTGCACTTTTATTATAAAACTTTTGTTTACAGTAGTTAACTTCTTTCAATCGTTTTTTTAGTACTTTGACGAAATTAGATAATTGCTCTTGTATTTCGGTACTAGACGAATTTAAGTTTAATTTTATTTTAACGTAACTAAGAACATCTTCCTGGTTTTTGTTTCGAAAATACTCTTCGGCCAGTTCTTTATAACTAAAGTTCTCCATATTTTTCTCAATATTTTTATTTGCGTCTGTTATCACTTTTTTATCACTTTTTATCACTTGCGAATATACGTCCGTACACTTGAAGTATTAACTTATTATTGAGTAATCCCTTATAGAATCCGTCATTTTATACATTTTTAGGTACATGTTATTCACACATTGATCTTTAATTTCATAGTAGGTAGTACTTAAATTGAACAAAACTGCACTTGTTATCCAGACTTCAATATCAGGTAAAACTAATTAGTTTCTCGCCAATATGGGGTGGTTTTTTATCTTTAGTGGTTTAGTGCCGCGATTATTGACAAACTTATAAAATTGTTTATGACTTTGGTTGACCCTTAAATTTGACAACAGGTAAATTAAGAAAGAGATCATTTGTTTACTGTAGAACCTATTGTGATCATTTTATGACTTATTTTTTTGCTGATCAAAACAAAGCCAATAAACCCTTTCGCAGGTATTTTATTTAATTATTTTACTTTTACGTAGTCTAAAGTAAAAAAACAAAATTTTTTTTAGAGTAATTTTTTTAGAGTAATTTCATTAAAATGAAAAAAGTGTTCTACCGGGGGCTCGTGGGGGGTGCAAAAGTATATATAGGGTTAAACAGGATACATTCGCCTTTCTCCGGGTGGTATACGTTTCTTGTTCCCTTACTTCCTTTAGAAGTTCTATTCCACTAAAGTTTAAGTTTGAGAAAAATATAGTGGTTTCATAAATATTTCATAACGCCCCTAATATCAAACGTTAGAACTGTGACTACTTACAAAAACTAAAGACTATAATCCTACTAACATTATAAAAAAGACCGCAGGCCAATATCGATGATAGCTTGCGAGTAGTAACCATTTATTTTTGATAAAAAACAAAAAAAAAACACCTTTTGCTGAATTAAAAAAAACAGTTGAGTTTGACAGCATGCCACGCCCACAATTATCAATAGTTTAACCTAATTTTTTGGCTACCTTAATCTGGATATATAAGCTACAAAAAGGAGTAAAAATTTTAAAAATCGATGACAAAAAAAAATTTGACTTTTGGCCAATGAAATCAAAATTTGAGCCACAGTGCGACACCTCACTTCCCTTAACTTTTGGGCTAATTCTGGCTTTATGTTTCCATAATAAATAATTCGATCATTACAAAAACTTTCTATAAAATTTAATTTTCGGTGCATACGTAATAGTAATGGTTCGATGTGTAATAGTACTTTTAGTTTTTGTTTTCCCATGTACATACATACATACATAAATATATGTGACAAAAAAAAAATATTTGAAAAAGTAAACAATTTGACAAACTTAATACAGCATTATTACAACAAACACACTAAATTTTTAGCATTTTTTAGAGGTGTGTATATTTTAGGATATATCTTGACACAATGTTGCCCGATTTACGCCATTTTAAATGGCAACCTGCTCGTAATAATGATAAACAATATTAAACTAAGTTCACCGGGGTAAATGGTTTATTTTGTGAATGAGCATTATTTTGACAGAGAGACATATGGGCAGACGGACATCGCTATATCGACTCGAATTGTTATAAGGATCAAAAACAAAATATATTTTATGGAGTCGAATTACTTTTTCGATGCGTTATAAACGGAATGAGAAACTGATACATGCACAGTGGTGTGGACGGTATAACATTTTTCCAGAAACCGTTCTCTTAGAAAATTCTCTAATTATTATTTTTCGAAAAAATCCACTTTTTCGCCTCTACAAGTGATAAAGAATAAATGATGAAATATTCCGAAAATAGTGTTTCTAAAAAAAATTCAAAAACTTAAATTATTTTCTTACAATATATAAAAAATAATTACTAAACATAATGCCTAATTTTAAATGTTTATGGTATAGATAACTAGTATGCCTGTCGTGCTTTGCAATACTTACCGAGATTTATTGTGTTGTACAATTAAAACATTTTATTTTATTTATTTTATATTTTTTTTATTTCGGTGCTTGTTGATATACAATACTTGTTGTTTTTTTATTTGGTGCGACTCTGGAACAAGCTACTCTGGAACAAGCTACATATGGCTGTTCATAAGGAAAACATGGATTTGAGAAGTTAGGACCGGCAACACTTAACGATTGGCCTTGAACTTAGAATATCATTGGAAAATATTTTATTTTAGCGACTTTCGATTTTGGCTATTTTTGATTTTGCCGACTTTTGATTTTGAAGATTTTTATTTTTGGCGATTTTGGACTTTCGGCGATTTTTAATTTTCGAGATTTTCGGTTTTAGTGTTTTTTGATTTTGGCGATTTTGATTTTGAAGATTTTTGAATTTGGCGATTCTGCCCATATTTTCCACGACTACTCACAGTAGCAATTAATGGAATGTAAAAAGTTTCAAGACTGTCGCTTTTTGTATAGAAGGTGCCACGCCCACTTATCCTATTCTGCCCATTTTTTATCTGACTAACATTAATATCTGTCAAGGTTTTCCCTCTTAAAGTACCCCAGTTACATGATATTATATATTTACTTTGTATGAGTGGCGCCACGCCCACTGCTCCGATCAAGCCCATTTTTGTTCTACTCTACATGAATATCTTGTGGGTTCACGCAAAGTCCCAAGGCTCTCACTAGTACCGTACTCCAGATATATGACATTTTTAACCGATACCTCACATTAATAATAGATGGCCTTTGCAACGCTTTCTCTGGCATAGTCTTTGAATTATATGACATTGAACGATTACTTTGCACGAGAGATGCTACCTACACCTACATATTTACGATACATATGATACTAGCTGTAACCCGATGCGCTTCGCTACATCCATAGTAACAAATTAAAAAACTAGGAATACATTTTGTAGAAAACTATTTTATTTATGTTTGTTAGATTTATAGTCATTTTTCAGACATATTGCAATTACTACTGTAATTAATATGCAATTTTTAATTTTGTTTAAATGGTGCGTGGTAAAGAAGAAGAAAGCATATATTTCAAAAATTCATAACTGCACTGTATTCTTAATCGGACCGGTTTCTGGCATTTCAGCCTTCATCAGCGATTTATTGAACATTGTGATAATTGTTATGTTTTTATTTAAATAGATTGTTTCTATATGAAAATTTTTTCTACTTAGGGCGGCCGTGAGGTTTTGAACCGTGAACCTTCACATACACTCGTACTTGCACTTTTTGGTCAGCGCTTTAACACACTCACCTAAAGTCAGGCCTACGAGCAGTGTGGTTAATTTTCAGTTTTCGTACCATACAGCTTTACTTTGTATTAATTTCAGAAGATACAACTCTGTCCAAACAAACAATCGTTATTTTTGAATTTTGAATATTTTTTTTTTTTTGCATTTATACTTCTAATTTCCACTATTCTCAGTTTTCGTAAGAGTTGTCATATGTGATGTACGGTTTTTTTTTGTACATACCTACATATGCACTTTACATATATTTGAGATGACGCCTAAGTAGAAAAAATTTTCATATAGAAACAATCTATTTAAATAAAAACATAACAATTATCACAATGTTCAATAAATCGCTGATGAAGGCTGAAATGCCAGAAACCGGTCCGATTAAGAATACAGTGCAGTTATGAATTTTTGAAATATATGCTTTCTTCTTCTTTACCACGCACCATTTAAACTATTTTATTTATATTTGGCGATATTTGATTATGTCGATTTTTGTTTTTGCGATTTTTAACTTTGGCGATTATTGGTTTTTGCGATTATTGTTTTCTGCCAATTTTGTTTTTGGCGATTTTTGTTATTTGTAATTTTCGGTTTTGGATATTTTTGATTTAGGCGATTTTCAGTCTTGGCGATTTTTGATTTTGGTTATTTTTCTTTTTTACGATTTTTTTATTCCCGATTTTCGTTTTTGACGATTTTTGATTTTGGCGATTTTTGTTTTTACTGATTTTTATTATTCGCGATTTTCAGTTTTGGCGATTTTTGACTTGTCGAATTTTATTTTTTGTGATTTTTGATTTTGGTGTTTTTTTTTTTTGGCAATTTTTGATTTTGTCGATTTTTTTATTCGCGATTTTCAGTTTTGGCGTTTTTTGATTTTGGCGAATTTTTGTTTTTCTGCGATTTTTGTTATTCGCGATTTCCGGTTCTGGTAATGTTTGTTTTTGACGATTTTTGATATTGGCGATTTTTGTTATTCGCGATTTTCGGTTTTTGGCGATTTTTTACTTTGACCATTTTTTTTGTGGTTTTTGATTTTGGCGATTTTTAGTTATGTCAATTTTTGTTATCGTAATTTTCGGTTTTGTCGATTTTTGATTTTCGCGATTCCGTCCATATTTTCCACGACTTCTCACATTGGTAATTAATGTAAAGACTGCCATTTTCATATTACTTCATATTTTTTTTGTATAGGAGGTGCCACGCCCATTGGTCAGATCCCGCCCACTACTACTACAACTACTCACAGTAATAACTTATGAAGTCAGTCTCTCGACTTATATGCTATTAAATACTTACTTTGTATGGTGGGTGCCACGCCCTTTGTTCCGATCGCGCCCATTTTTTCCCGACAATTCAAATTAATAACTTATGAACTCGTACATAGTCCCAGGGCTTTATTTATTACAGTACTCTAGATACATGACATTAGATATTTACTTTGTATTGTGGGTGCCACGCCGACCGGTCCGATTCGGCCCATTTGTTCCGCGACTCTTCAAATTAATTAAATATATACACTTACGTAGTTTCAGAACTCTTGCTATCGTAGTACTCCAGATATTATATGTTAAAATTAGATGTTATATGGGAGTCGGTCGGTCCAGTTGTGTAGCCTTCTATAAACCACAAAGAAACAATCAAACGTACAAACAAACAAAACTCCATTTTTATATATGATAATATTAAAAATTCACTTCGTATGGGAGATGTCACGCGCACCAAAATTTAAAAAATAAAGTAACAATAAACAGTTCCATATACACAATAAGATTCTGTAAAAATTTCAGGACGATAGATTAGCCTCATATAAGTCTCAAGCATACATACATACATACATACTTTCGCTTTTATATATACAGATTTCCAATAAAAACTTCATATAAATCATAAAATTTTGTATTTGTTAAAAGAAAAAATAATTTAAAAAATCTTCTTATTTAAGTTACCAGTTAAACCACTTATATCAATAAAAGTACAGCTACTGTAACTCAAGGGTTGTATAGAAAATTTATTATGAAAAATTTGTATGCTCATTTAATAAAAATTATTAAAACTACACAGACTTGTTGTCTGCGTTATTTTAAACCAGCTTCAACAAATAATTGCATAATATTAATCACATTTTTTTTTGCATATTAAATGTTTTGCCTTGATCAATGATCATATCTCATAGAACATACAATTATATTTAAAAATATCATTTCGAAGATAAAAAATTATGTGAAAGTATAATGTGTTTGAAACTAATATTCGCCCCCAAAGTAATATGACGCATGGCCCCAAGTCATAATTGTGTTGAATGTTTTTTTTTTTACCAAAAAAATTTTTGTTTGATATCAAGGCGTTTCGGTTGATTTTTACAAAAACCTCTTTTTTATTTATAAACCTCCTCAGTCTACGATATTAATGAAATTATAAAAAAAAAAACGCACTTAAACCGCTTTAACACCTACTTTTTGAGCAAAATTACTTCTACACACGATTAAACCTAGCTGTATCTAGTATATCAAACTACATTATACTGATCCTCGTTTTACGAGGGCGGTTTTTATTTTCAAGTCTCTAAATATGAATAACAATTAATTATGAATTCATTTAAAGGGGGAATTATTTATTAGATTATTGTTAACTGAATAAATTTCTATATTATTGAAATTTTAGATAATTATACTTAATTATACTATAGTCTCTGAAGACTAAACTTCTCACTCAAGTCAAAAATATTTAACTACATAAATTTGTCTGAAAAACCCGGCACTAATAAATTCATTCAGTAAACTATAAAATTAAAAAAAAAAAAAACAGAAAACAAATTCAGATTGTTGGTCATGGGAATGGATGATTAATGTAATAAAACCCTCAAATGGTTTGGCGTTGTATGGCCCCAGTTTCATTTTTATGGCCTCTAAGTTATTTTGTCCAACACTGTATGAAATAAGTCGAAAACTCAATATAAATCTTCCTCCGAGCTAACTGTTTTTTTTTTTACATTTTCACCTTATTCCTTTTGATTCAATTGAAATAACAATTGTAATCGAAATGTTTTTAAAATAAATGAAATTGAAATTGAAATTGAAATTGAAATTGAAATTGAAATTGAAATTGAAATTGAAATTGAAATTGAAATTGAAATTGAAATTGAAATTGAAATTGAAATTGAAATTGAAATTGAAATTGAAATTGAAATTGAAATTGAAATTGAAATTGAAATTGAAATTGAAATTGAAATTGAAATTGAAATTGAAATTGAAATTGAAATTGAAATTGAAATTGAAATTGAAATTGAAATTGAAATTGAAATTGAAATTGAAATTGAAATTGAAATTGAAATTGAAATTGAAATTGAAATTGAAATTGAAATTGAAATTGAAATTGAAATTGAAATTGAAATTGAAATTGAAATTGAAATTGAAATTGAAATTGAAATTGAAATTGAAATTGAAATTGAAATTGAAATTGAAATTGAAATTGAAATTGAAATTGAAATTGAAATTGAAATTGAAATTGAAATTGAAATTGAAATTGAAATTGAAATTGAAATTGAAATTGAAATTGAAATTGAAATTGAAATTGAAATTAAAATTGAAATTGAAATTGAAAATGAAATTGAAATTGAAATTGAAAATGAAATTGAAATTGAAAATGAAATTGAAATTGAAATTGAAATCGAAATTAAAATTAAAAATGGAATTCAAAATGAAATTAAAATCAAAATTAAGATTAAAGTTGAAATTGAAATTAAAAATCGAAAAATATATTCCACTTGTGGGTTAAAAAAGGTTACTCTTTGTGATTAGATGTTAAGTGAAATTTCACTTCTATTTTAAACAAGTAAGCGTACGAGTATTAAATTCGATAGTGCCGAGTCTTCGATAACCTCAACCCGTGTTCTAAGCACAACATTTTACTGTACTGGCCTAGTACTTTCACCGTCACATCTAAAAATTCAACAGCACTTACAAAATATTTGAATTTTTTTAATAAATTGTCTTTTATTAGCTTGGGGTCATATGTGACCCCAATTCCAAATGGGATAATGGAGTCATATTATATTTTTCCGAAACCCTAGGCTATTAAGATAAAATATAACATTTAAAAGTAGAAAACTGATAAGTCTTTGATGCAAAGTGTTTAGAAAGAGTACGTTTACTGAATATTTTACAAAAAACTCATTTTTCTCGAAATCCGCAAAAAAATTCTTTGTAAAAAATATTCTGGCTCAGGAATTTACTTAAAAATGCACACAGTTAATCTCTAATATATATTTAACAATACTTAAAAGTGGCAGATCCAGTTTTTAAAATTTTGTTTAAGAAAATTTTTTAAAACTTAAAAAAGGAGAGTTTTCAAAATTTTATCAAAAAATTTTCCATTTTTGATCTCATTGCACAATAAGTTAAAAATATGGTAATAAAACAATACTTCATGTCTGAGTGCTCATAGGTATAGAGACCAAAAAAAATTATAGCTTTAATTAATTTCTTAAAGTTGGAAACATTTCCGTCAAATTTCACGACCTAATTTTTTTTTTTTTTGCACAAAAGTGGTCTGGGGCATTTGCTATTTCTTGGCAAGTTTTTATTCGATTTTGAAGTAATATAGCTTTTTAATTTAATTTAGTACTTGTCGAAAAAATTAAGCTATAGAACGAAATTTTCGTAAAATCTGAAAAAAGGCATATTTTCCCCATCTAAACACACTTGAAATTTTCAGTTATGTTTAGGCACCTCTAAATTTTTTTTGATTGACCCAAAACTTTGTATTTCTTAGTTTTTTTGCAATTCACATATATCTAGGTGGCGAGACTTTAAATTCGAACACTTTTTACCCCCTCCATATAATGAAGGGCCACCCTAATATACAGACATGCTCTTATCTGAATATTAGCTGGGCCCGGTTCGCATTGCTGGCCCTAAGAAAACATCCGGTTTTTATATTCAATAATAATTTAACCCATAAAAACAAAGTTTTTAATAAAACTCTTTCTTTCCTTATGAATATGAATTTTGAATCTCTCCGGAACTGTGCGTGACTATTTGAAATTAATGTTAGGTCACAGCAAGTTTGTGGACTAAGTTTCAGATTGATTTGATAAGGGTTTAATGGGGTTTAAATAACTCGGTGACTCGGTGTGACTATCTTTAAGTTAATATTTGGTGACAAAAAGTCTGTGGACCAAGTTTCAGATTCATTGGATGAGAAGAAATTGAGTTTAAATCGCTCCATGACTGTGGGTGACTATGCGTGACTGTGTGTGACTATCTTAAAATTAATCTTTGGCCACAGTAAGACTATGGGCCAAGCTTCAGATCAATTGGATAAGGGGGAATGGGATTGCCCCATGGCAGACAAACAGACAGACAGAGAGTATAATTTTTAAATAAAATTCATTAAATTTTATTATAACTCACAGAAGATATATAAATAGGTTTTTTGATAAATAATTTTATAAGCCCCTAAAGGTATGCTAATTAATTTTAGCCAATTCACAATTCAACACAGGGCTTTTGATATACAATTTTCGCAAAAACAATAACAAATTTAATAAACATACACCCACAGCATTGTATAGTTTTATGTACGTGTTAGTAGTAACTTTAAATGATTATTACTCCAAAAAAAAGTTTCCAGATGGTGTACATCTGTAAAGTTGGTGCACATCTACAAAGAAATACCTTTCAAATGGTATATTTTTTGTCAAAATCGATTGATAACTAAAAGTGTAGAAGAGGTCACAAGAAATTGCCTTGCCTATTAATATTATAGATAGCTGTTATTAGTGGTGCAATATTACATGCATTAATTTAAATATATACAGGTAAATATTATTATTATTATATTATTATAGTCATTATTTATTTAATATTTCGTTAGAAATTCATTTGTTTAACATATGTTTATTTAATGACTTAAAATATGGTTCAGTGTTTTAGTAAAAAAAAAATCAGACAAAAATTTATAAATTTAATTAAATTTTGAATTCAGTCCATAAAGAATAAATAATTTTACCAATTAAATGTGTTTCCCTTTTTATATTAAACAAGGAAAGCACTAACAATATTTGGCCGTAAAACAAGGGACCACTGATACATTTAAAGTCTATTTAAATATTATTATGCGTTTAATAGTTTTATTATTATTACCGTAGACACGAGGCAACAGGTTTTGCACAGTCTAATCATTTGATTTTAAATGAGTAATTGTCGCAAAACCAAAACTAATAACAACACGAAAATCTTTGCAAATTTCTCGTGAAGTTTTTGATATTTTTCGAATTTTTTTTTTATGGCTTATTGTATGTATGTCAAGTAATTTTTATTACTATGTTTGGCTTAAAGCCTTGTTGTTTTATTGGAGAATGTGCGTATGATGTAAGCTTTTAATTGGTAATTGGTTCATATTTTCCAAACAGTATATTATTTTATATTATGTTAGTTTGCCCAATGGTGGGTCACGAATATTGAGAGAGAAAAACATTTTAATA
Organism: Cordilura impudica; assembly: GCA_963682025.1. Lineage (NCBI taxonomy): Eukaryota > Metazoa > Arthropoda > Insecta > Diptera > Scathophagidae > Cordilura > Cordilura impudica. The sequence goes on along the minus strand of OY821521.1, from coordinate 15,282,371 downwards.
ACTAATATTAAACATCTGAGTAAGCAATTGAAAAGGTCGTTGTAAATTTTCTTGTTGACTAACAAACATTCTAATGAAACATCTACTAATGTCTGAGAATAATTACTAAATCAAATTATGTCAAGCCATAATAAAATTTATAAAATTTATAATAGTAGTTTGTTTAATCATTTAACTCTAATTTATTTCTTTCTTTTAAAGCATTTGAAAAGAAAATATATGTATAAATATAATAAAAATCTATAATATTAATAGGCTAGGCGATTTCTTGTGACTGATGTTTTGTTCTACCGTTTTATCCCGATTTTGACCAAACGTACATTATTTGAAAGATATTTCTTTTTAGCCGTTTTGCAGATTTACAGATTTTAAAATTTTTTCCTTTATTTTGAGTAAATTGCATTTAAAGTTGCTACTAACACACACATAAAATTATACAATGCAATGTGTATGCTTATTAAATTTGTTAATATGATTGTAATAAAAATGAGTTTGTTTTTTTTTTGTGTTGATTTGTGAATTGGCTATAATTGATTAGCATAGTTTTAGGGTCTTTATTTAATGAAAAAATAAAATTTCATAGAATTTTCGCTCGAATTTCGAGGGCTGGGAATCTGCTAGTAATATATAATAATATAATATGAACATGTGAAATTATCACGTTTGCCACCAATAAATTAATATTTGAACCTGAACTTTTAATGCAGTGCATTAACCGATAAATAAAATAAAAATAAAAAGCGGATTCTTCATAAAACTGAATATAAATATTTTCAGACATTAATAGTTTTATTATTATTGCCGATGAGTTTTAAATTTTCTAGAATTAAAAATAATATTCTTCGAACAATAAACAATTTCTATTCTATTGATTTGCTTATTGAAACAACTGTAATTTGTCCGTTTCGCATAATTTGTTATGGGTCGCATAAATTTATTTTAAAACAAGTCAGAATATTATAGACGATTTAGACCGACAATATGATGCCCTAGACCATGCGTTTATAGACCCTATCTCTAGGGTCCAACTAATTAGATACAGAAAATAAGTATAAACCAAATTTGAGTGGTATTGTTATTAATTCTTTTGCGTTCGGATATGAAAAATTTCATATCGGTTGCTATATTATATGGGGACTAGGTCGAAAAATGGACCGATCATGACAATATTTGGTTACATAACATATATTTTGCAAAAACATATACAAACCAAATTTAAAACAAATCTGTGCAATATTTTTAGTTTTTTATAGATTTAAGTGAAGATCGAGAATCTGCTTCACATGGGGGTTATGACAAGGAATTGTCCTACAGAGTTTATTTTTGAACTACCGATTAATAGATGTAATAAACATATACATAAGTAATTTTACCGACATCTATTCGATAATTTGGATACTATGGCAAGTCGAACTCATTGGAGTCATTTGTATGAGGACTAGATCTGAACATGAATCGATTTTCACCAATTTCAATAGCGTTCGTTCTAAAGCCGATAAAAGCTTATATACCAAATTTCAAGAAAATATATTTATATTTGCGACCTGTAGTTTGATTGGACAGGCTAACGGACGGACGGACGGACATCGCTAAATCGACTCCGAAAATGATTCTGAGACGATCGGTATAATAAAAGAGGACAAATATTTTTGGTAGTTACAAACATCAGCACAAGGTCATTATACCGTGACCGCATAGTGATATAGGGTACCTATAATTATGCGTAGCAACCATTTTATTATTTTTATATTTTTTTTAATCCTAAAGCTTTTCGCGCATGAATATCAGTTTTAGTTAAAACTTTTTTACTTTAATGATAAATATTAAAAAATTGAAAATTTTTTACAAATGTCACAATAGCGGTAAATCTATAATATTAATAGGTTATGCGATTTCTTGTGACTAATGTTTTGTTCTACCATTTTATCCCGATTTTGACCAAACGTATATTATTTGAAAGGTATTTCTTTTTAGCCGTTTTGCAGATTTACAGATTTTTAATTTTTTTCCTTTATTTTGAGTAAATTACATTTAAAATTGCTACTAACACATAAAATTATACATATGCTATGTGTGTTTTATTAAATTTGTTAATGTGTTTGTTAATGAGTTTGTCTTCATTCACAATAATAATAAACCATAAAAGTGTTGATTGAAAAATAAAGCTGTCTAGAAATTGCACTCCGATTTCGAGCGCTGGAATCTGCTAGTATAAATTAAAATCGAAAAAAGAAATATTTTCTAAAAATGTTTTTTTAATCCATAAAAATTATTTTTTATCAAAAATTTTAATAGCGTTTCTTTTGATAAAAAAAAATTAAGTTCAAAATTGCCTTTTAAAAAAAATTATCTTATTTAATCAAGAGTATTAAATACGGTTATGCCGAATTTTTGATACCCTCCACACGTACTCGTATAACCAAGGTTATAATGGCTAAATTTTTTACATGTTTAAAATTAATAAGATAATCAACAAAAATTTTAGTTATTTTTCATGCATGTAGGTATGTGGTTTTTAAAGAGGGTAAAAGTATAACCATCTTGTTAGTGTCTTACTGTCATCGATAAGTCATTCGTTCACGTGTACAAAAAAAAAAAAAACAACAAGCAAACAAACATGTGTATGTATTGCTGATACATATCTATATGCACATGTTCTGTTACGTATAAACATTTTTCACTATTTTTAGTTTTTTGTATGAAATTTTATCTTTATCATGTATCTTTACATTTTCGTACGTCATTCCTCAACTAATTTGTCTAGAAGCTTCAAATGCAATACCAAACCGCTGCAAGTTATAACGAACATTTTATGCCTAAGTAGTTCGACAAATTCGAAATATTGCGGACAAGAGAATGTTTTCAACAGGCAGACAGACAGACGCACATCGCTAGTTCGAATTCTCCTTAAGAATATATTATATAGTTTATGAGGTCGCTGGAAATTATTTCGATGAGTTTCAAATGGATTGACAAACTGATGTATACCGTCTGCACAGTTGAGTTGAGGATATATAAACGTACCTTTTTTAAAAGAAGGACCTTTTTTATAAAGGATCTTTTTATATAAAATAATTTATTTTAAAAAAAGTATTTGTTCTACAAAAGTATTTTTTCTATAAAAGAGCCCTCTTTAAAAAATAATTTTTGTTTAATTTTTTAAAAATAGTACCTTTTTAAAAAAGAATTTTTCGAAAGGAACTTTCACAACAGACTTTTTTCAGAAATAGCGTACCCTTTTCAATAAAATTTACTTTGTAAAACCGATTCTCTTTTAGAAAAAAAAATAATTCTTTAAAAACAAATACTTTTATGCAATAAGGTATATATTTTAAAAAAGCTACTTTTTATTGAAAATAGTAATAACTTTTATTTTTATAAAAAAAAAATAAATTCCAAACTACCTTTTTCAAAAAAGAACCTTTCTTTAAAAAAATACTTAGTTGTAGAAAATTAATTATAAAGAGTCCGCTAAATAACTTTTTTTTTTGAAAATGCTATAAAAAAAAACTACTGAATATTATCTCGAATTTCTTTTTTTATTTGAAAGTACAATCCTTCCGGTTAATAATGGAAAATAATTTCATTCAAATGGCTGCCTCGGCTGGCCATGCAGTAGCCTACACGATCGGTCCAATTTTTAAGCACATTATCGATTTTGTGCAGCTGTATTTCACCAATGGCTTCACGAATATTGCCCTTTAAAGCATCAATTGTCTCTGGCTTGTTGGCGTAACATTTATCTTTGAGGGCACCCCACAAATAATAGTCCAACGGTGTCAAATCGCAGCTCCGAGGTGGCCAAACGACATCAGCTCTGCGGCTGATAATGTGATTTTCAAAAACAGGGCGCAAAACGAGTGTAGCTTCGGCTGTGTGGCACGTAGCGCCGTCCTGTTGAAACCAAATGTTGCCAATATCCTCCTCTTCAATTTTTGTGAACAAAAATTCGTTCAACATGGCCCGATAACGATCGCCATTGACTGTAACGGCCACTCCTTGCTCATTTTCAAAGGAAAATGGCCCAATTATGCCTCTGGACCAAAATCCGCACCAAACAGTGACTCGTTTTGGGTGTATCGGCTTTTCAATGTATGCGTGCGGGTTTTCTGTGCCCCAAATGCGACAATTTAGCTTGTTTACATACCCGCCAAGATCAAAATGAGCTTGATCTGAAAAGATGATTTTTTTGGCAAAATCGGCATCTTCTGTAAGTCGATCGCAGGCCCACTTAGCGAAGCGAAAACGCATTGGATGGTCAGTTGGCTTCAACTTCTGAACCAATTGGACTTTGTATGACGTCATACCAAGGTCTTTATGCAAAATTCGTCTCATTGATGCCTCCGAAATATTCAATTCTTGAGAATGACGGTGAATTTATGTTGATGGCGCTTCACGCACACTTTCTACCACAGCAGCAATATTCTCGGGTGTACGCACTGTTTTTGGCTTTTCACGCTTTGGTTTATCGATGAGGATGCCAGTTTCTTTCACTTTTTTCATAAGATAAACGAATATACGGAGCTGACGGTCCTTCTCTTCTTCCAAAATCCGTACGCAATTTTCGCACACATTCTGCAACATTACCATGATTTTCAAAGTAATGTTGCAATATTTCCCAGCGTTGTTCAAGCGTATACACAACCATATTCGTTCAGCGGAAGGATAAAACTAATTATCTGTCAAATCAGACATGAGCTAAGTGTTACCATTCACGAAATAAGCACTAGTTGAAAAAAAAAACGTTAGATGGCAAACCCTTTATAAAAAAATATTCTAAATCGGAGCGGGTTTTTAAAATTATTTTTTTTTGAAAGAGTACCTTCAAAAAAGTTTTTTGAAAAAAAAGGACCTTTTAAAAAAAGTGTCTCATATTATAAATGTTTTTATTTTTAAAAAAGTATCTTTTTCTGAAAGAGAACCTTTTTGAAAAAGTATTTTTTTTAATTGTTATTAAAAAGGTGTTTTTTAAAGATACTTTTTATAAAAAAAAATTTTTTTGAAGGAAGTAAATTCTTTTGAGTTATTGTCCTCGATTAATAAAATTCTTGAGAAAATCATTAAGGAATAACTATTAAATATTATGAAAATTTTAGTGATTGAGTTTGAAATTTTTCAGGCTCAAGATCAAATGTTTTTACTTTAAATAAAGCATTTGATCCTGAGCCTGAATAATTTCAAACTCAATCATTAAAATGATCGAAAATAAGATTTTTTATTTAAAAAGAAAATAATAATATTATGGAATTTAATAAAATTATCCCACCTCAACAGTTTGAGAGAACACAATGCTGCACATCCACTAGTAAGTATAAGGAAATTAGTTACAGAAAACTTTAACCACCAAAAATCAACAGGCCTTTTACTCAGTATGACACGAAGGTCTGGTACGTGTACTGAAAAAAAAACAGAACATGTACAATAAACAGGTTCGAGTTCAGTTATATTTTAAGTCGTGTTTACATGTACATGTTCTGTATTTTCTTAGTACACGAGCCACAACACAACTTAAAATATAACTGAACTCGAACCTGTTTATGGTACATGTTCTGTTTTTTTTTTTTTTTTCAGTACACGTACCTGAACATGAACTTCAAATAAAGCAACACTCAAAAATGTGTGGTTTATGTGTGATTGAAACAAAAAGTACGTGATACAAAAATGTTCGTGTAAATAACGAAATATTAAAACGAACACAGTCATGGTTGTGTTGGGCACCGAAGAAAATTTAAAAACAAACATAATTGATATGAAAATAAAAATATGTGTGTGTTGGTCTAAGTTATGTTCGTTTACATATATGTGTTTTTTTCTGAACTCTGGAATGTAACCTTTCCGTTCAATCTGATTCATGGTAATTTAAACTCCCGATTTCTCTTCAGCAGAATCAATATAAATACTTCACAGCGCACATCAAGGTATTTCCAGTTCCTGATTGTAAAATATTTTCGCACAAATTATGCTAACTCTGATCTTTTTCGTCAAGGCTGTGTCGAATTTAACCAACTTTATAATATCATTGACTTTAAAGAAGTTTAGATTTGATCAAACAATAATAAACAATATGTAATAAATTTTTAGTTTTGCTGTAGCCAATTTTAATTATTTTCATTTCATTTTAATTCTATATTTCTTTACAAATGTTTTTAATGTTAAATAGTCTATAAGGATTATATATCCATAGACTAATAAAATAAAAAAACAAATAAATAAATGAACTTACCTCAATCTCTATAAAATAATAACAGTTAATTTTTTCTTTTTTTTTTTTTTGTATACAAAAATATATTTTTTGAAAAAAAAATTATGTAGTTTTTATTTAATGTATGTTTAACAATAAATTTTATACTAAAATTGAAAAATGATACGCCTAAATATAATTGAATTTAAACCTATTAACTAACTTAATAATTTTAAATAATTTATATATTAGAATTATAAATTTAAAAAAGAAACAAAGATATTAAGGAATACAATTCATAATTTATATGTATATTTAATATTGGCACCTTAAATTCGACATTTAAAACTAAACAACAAAAATATTTATGAAAATGGATTGGATACGAAATTAATGACGAGGTTAAATATGCATTACTAATTCCATATTAATAATAGTACGAGTAATTGGAATTGCGTAATATAAAAGTCATTGATTTTATTTTATTTTTTTTTATGAAAACCTTCAATAGTTTTCAGAAAACGTTTCATGTAAATCCATTTTCAATTAAATATTAACAAATTTAAAAAATAATAGCTTACAAAGTTAAGACCAATCGATAAAATGATAAAAAAAAAAAAAATATTGAATAATATTCATGTAAAGTTGTGACGGTTATGACTCTCATATACAGCCATAGATTTCATGGGAAATTGGAAACTATTTTAAATATTTTTACAAGGGCTTATCATTTTTAACCCATTTCCTATCACTACTTAAAAGCGTGAGAATTTTTTTTTTATGAAATGTTCAGAGATTGCTTTTATTTTAGTCGATTTAAGAAAATTTTAAAGTAGCAGAATTTTCTCTAAATTTTATCTAAATCGAATAATATCTAAATGCAGTCTCATAGTAGAAGAACATTTATAAATAGTATTTATTTTAAAAATATATAAATTAATGATGTTTATTGGCTTTTTTTTGACACAAAATTATGGCATTTACTCGATTCTTCGATTACTTAAAAGTAGGTGTGTCAAACTGCATATTGCCTAAAATAACATCGGTTCTTATAATTTGGATCGGTTCTTATAATTTTTAATAGCTCAAAGTGGAATTTTTGAAATGTTTAAATTCAAAAATAAATTATCAGAAGTATGAAAAGCTTTTCGGTGAAAATTTAATTGAAATAACACTGTGCTACAAAATAGAAAAAAAAATTATACTTTTAAAATGATCTAGTGTAAGTTATAGGCCTGGTCCAGCAAATCACTTTTCAATTTTCAGAATTTTAAGTACACCCTCAAAATCTGTAATTATCGACAAAACACTTTTTTACATCACTTCTCTCAATCTTTGCAAAGATGAGAATTTAAGCTTTCCAAATTTATATACAAATCTATATTTTTCAGAAACCCATGTGAAAATATTATCCGATATATTTAAAATTTTCAATTTTTTTTTTTAACCCTGGCGCCTTTATTTTCTAATTTTTGTTTGAAAACCAAATTTTCTCTTATCTACAATATTAATAGGCTAGGCAATTTCTTGTGACCGATGTTTTGTTCTACCGTTTTATACCGATTTTGGCCAAACGTGTATTATTTGAAAGGTATTTATTTCTAGATGTTTTTCAGATTTACAGATTTTAAAATTTTGTCCTTTATTTTGAGTAGGTTGCATTTAAAGTTGCTACCAACACATACATAAAATTATTCATATGCTATATGTGTTTTTATTAAATTTGTGAATGTGTTTGTTAATGAGTTTGTTATCCTCATTCATAATAATAATAAACCAAAAAAGTGTTGGTTTGTGAATCGGCTAAGTTGAAAAATAAAGTTGCCTAGAAATTACACTCGAATTTCGAGCGCTGGAATCTGCTAGATTTTATTAAACTCTTTCCCTTAACTCATACTCTGTGTCTGTCTGTCTGCCATGGAGTAACCCCATTCCCATAGACTTGCTTGACATAGTCACGCACAGTTACACATAGTCAGGCACAGTCACGGAGAGATTAAAACCTCATTTCCCCTTATCCGATCAATCTGAAACTTTATCCATAGACTTACTGTGGCTAAAGACTAATTTTAAGATAGGCATACGCAGTCACGCATAGTCACGCACAGTCACGGAATGATTTAAGCCCCATTTCCACTTATCCAATCAATCTGAAACTCGGTCCACAGACTTGTCACCAAATATTAACTTAACGATAGTCACGGAGTAACCCCATTCCCCTTATCCAATCAATCTGAAAATTGGTCCATAGATTTGTTGTGACCAAAGATTGATTTTAAAATAGTCACGCAAAGTCACGCACAGTCACGGAGAGATTCAAAACTCATATGCATAAGGAAGAGTTTTAATAAAAACTTTGTTTTTATGGGTTAGATTATTTGACCGTGAGTAAAACAAGTCCTTGTTTGTTAGAATAGGTTGGGAATTGTTAAAGTCACATTTTTTTTAATACTTTCAAATAAAAATAGGAAAAAAATAAGTTTTCAAATAAAGTATTAGAAAAAAAAAAATTAAAAAACAAATTTTTTAAAATTGATAGTTTGAAATATTTCGGATAATATTTTCACATGGGTTTGTTAAAAGTAGAAACTTATTTATATATTTGGAAAGCTTAACCCATTCGTCTTTCGAAAGTTGTTAAAAAATGTAAAGTCTGTTCAAAACCGATTTAATTAAAAATAATTAGCCCGCGAAGTGTTGAAAAATGTTTTTGACGATAACTTCAAAATTCTGAAAACTGAAAAGTGATTAACTCAACCTGGTCTTCCACTAACACTAGGTCACTTTAAAAGTATATTTTCACTGTAACACCGTGTAATTAACTACAATTTTTCCCCTAAAAAAATTCCAAATTGTGGTTCGATAAATCGAATAGTGGCAGGAAATGGGTTAAAGTATTTATACGATTGCTCAACGTAAATTTGCTTAAATTTTTATTTTCATATAGAATCATTAGCAATATTTTGCTAATCGTTAACGATATTTGTATTAAAAATCTTGTAAAAAAATTTATGAGAAAATCCTTTAAAATCTTGGCCATAAACTCCATGATGACATATCAAATGTTTCAAGTCTCTTATTATTTTAATGTATTAATTTTGTCAAAAATCCTTTATCTGGCTAGAAATAGTTATATCGAATTTTAAGTTTTTATGCATTTTTTGAAAATTTTAAGTGGCAATTGTGTGTGTTCAAGATTATTTTTATAATTTTTGAAAGTGTTCTTCATGAGCCAGTGGGAGAAAAGGCTTCATGCCAGAAGGCGGTATTGACCAATTTTTGCTAACTTTCTTTTTTAGATATTTTGCCAGCGCACATTCTATTGGTTAAATGGATAAACTTCGAAAATACCTCAAAATCGGCCTTATTGGTGATACGCCCTTCTGGCTTGATCGTACCATGCTATTTCTAAATCTAAAATGTTTGTGATTTTTTTTTATCTTAACTATTTAGTTATAAAATAGTATTATTAAAAGTTTAACTAACATTTCATACTTAAAATAAAATTGTTATTTTAAAATTTAAATATGTAAATTATTATAAAAATTTGAATAGATATTGCAGTGTTTTTTTATAATGAAAATAAAAAAAATAATAAAATATTACATTTTAAGAAAATATGAACAAATAATAAAATCAAATAATTTTCTTATATCCTAGATTTTCTTTTAATAAATTAAGCAAAAAATCTTAAAAAAAAAAAAATATTTTTCTTTTTCTGATTAAGTCAGACTAGAGAAAAATTTTTTAATTAATAATTAGTGGCATTAACAAGAAAACTTTAAAAATTAATCATAAAAACAATTGGCTATAACCATATAATAGTATAAACGAAGCTTTATTTAAAAATTTATTTCAGTTTTGGTCACATAGTATAGGTATTGAACCCGCGACTTATACTTAAACTTAGTTAATCGGTTATAAACGGCCATTCTTAAAAAAATTTTCATGCTATAATTTGCATAATTTTTACAAGATTGTCAGTGTACAGCCATATAAATTCATTAAAGAGTAAAATGTTTTCTTTTTTTTAAACTTATTTCCAATATTTCTTTACTACGAAATTTAAAAACTTTTTTTATTAAAAAAATATTTAAGATTTTCGATAGCACCTATTCGAAAAAGGAACAATAAAAACTACAAACTAAAATTGTGCCTCAAACTAAAAAATATAAAAATTAATGAAAAAAAAAATATAAATTCATTCAAGGTTAAAATATGTTTATTTTTCTTTTCTAAAAAATTTCCAATATTTTTTTAAAAATGTATTAAAACTAATGCCGTTTTCTTTTCTGACAAAAAATATAGCATTTAAAATGCACTTTTTTCGAAAAGTATATTTCCTTATGTAATACATCAATCGAAGGGTCTCAAAGTCGAGTCCTCGTAAATCGAAAAAAAAAATGCAGCAATTGACTTCTTTCAGGTCGTAGTGCGAGAATATTTTCCCAGTGTTCCCCTTTTTTAATATTTTCGTCTTATGACTTCAAAGAGGATAATAGTCAAAATTGTTTTGCATTTTATGAACACAGTACTTTGAGACCTTTCGACTGATGTATAAGATAAGGTTGCTCTAATTCAGAATACATGAAAAAAATACACTTTTCAAAAAAAGTAGAAATAAAATGCGACATTTTTTGCCAGAAAAGAAAACGGCATAAGCTACCGATTTTGAATAAAAAAAATATGGTTAACATTATTTTAGATTTGCGAAAGCACCTATTCGAAAAACAAAATAAAATTACAAACTAAAATTGCGCGTCCAAATAAAAATATAGAAAAAATAAATAAAATATTTAAAATATAATAATATTGAATATTAACCTAAACCTAATCTAAAATATGTAAAATAACTGCTATTCGTAGCTAGAAGTGATGTAATTTGGCAGTATCACCAAGCAGCAGTTGCTCCAGCTACTTTACAGCACTTTTTTTAAATAATAAAAATTTTAATTAAAGTTCTTATGTATGTATACACAGGAAAAAAATTTACCAACCGAATTGTTCTAAAGGTTAAGAACTGAATTTTCGATTGTGTCCACAGAAATTTTATAACAACCAACCATTTTCTATTGTTATAAAATATTTACACTAGACTTGTAATTACAATCAACTTAAAATTCAGAGGAATCGTTTTTCACTATGTAATGTTTAAAAGTTTCTCTCCGATTTTTTTTTTTTTTTGCTGGAAAATGTATTTCCAATAATGTGGATATTCACTTCATATCGCACTAAAATCATATGGCTGTTGTTTTTTTTTAACTAGCACGTGACTTTTGCACTTCCCTTATACTAACTATCATGATTTAGGCAGCTTTTTAAAATACAACTCTCTGCAAAAAATAATTAAAAATACAATAATAGTCGCATTTGTAAATCACTTAGATAAAAAAAAAATTTTTGTAAAAAAAATACCACAGAATGTCACTTTCTTAGAAAAACTGGTTTTGCAATCAAATTTTATTCAACTTTTGTTTTATTTGCAAAAATCGATTTGTTATGAGCCATTTATTTTCTATTTAAGTTTTTATTTCCAATTTCAATTGATAATACCATCTGAGAGACATGGGTTTGCACGCATGTCAAATATTTTAATAAAATTGCTCTCATTTGCTCATATTAATATATGAATTTTTGTTTTTATATTTTTGTTTACTTTATATAGTAAACTACAAAAAAAAAAAAAAAAAAAAAAAAAAACAATTACTAATGTAACGGTTCTTTAATATAAATTATGCATTCTTCTGTGACACATGTGAGACATTCGTTTGCATGTACTGACAAAAAACCTAATTTCCATTGAAAAATAAAGAGGGCATTGTTTCATTATTATTGAAATATTAAATTTATGGGTAAACAAATTATAAATATATGAAAGGTGTGATATGTAAGCATATTTTTCTAGGAAACGGGTTCCGGTGAATTTAATTAATAAGTTAAAAAAGATATGCTATTTAAACCGAAAAATTGCACGTTTGTTAATGCCTTCTGATGCTGTAATAAAAAAAAACATGTGAGTCTGATTACAGGGAGATGTGTAAACATCTAATAATTAAAGATTTTTTTATGGCCCTTTCTTAAAATCAAACAGAAAGTGTCATCAATGTATGAACTGCAGAGGCTCTGCTTATATAAAAATACAGGGTGCGGCTCAAGTTACTATATGATGTAAAACAATTGTAACTTCTTTGCTTGCGAGTATTTAACTTTTTCTTTTTTCCTATTTCAGAAATTAAACTTGGGAGAATATTTAAAAATGGAACGCTATACAATTGCGCAAAGAACTAAGATTGTTTTTCTATTCATTGAAAATCATCGTTCGATAATTAATACTCAACGTGCATACAGAAGATTTTATGGTGTAAAAACTGCTCCAACGGGTCCAACCATTCGTTCGTTGGTGAATAATTTTCAAATTTAATGATGACCGACGAAGCGCATTTTCACTTGAACGGTTTCGTAAATAAACAAACAACAGATTTTGGGGATCCCAAAATCCCAAAAATCTTCATCAGAAATCTTTACACGCAATTCGTGTTACCGTTTGGTGTGGCATTACCGCCCAAAAACTTTACAGGCCATAAAAAGAGCACATTTTTGCGTTAGAGAAAACGGTTCTCATTTAACTGATATTATTTTTCATAATTAATGTAAAAAAATAACATAAAATAAACTTTCTTTTTATCATAAATTTTTTTGTTTTTTTCATTCCATTCAATAGTTATTTAAAAAACAAATCATATAGTTACTTTAGCCGCACCCTGTATTTATTATTATTTCAACTGGTTAATTTTTAATTTTTCATTTTTAATTTCTCATTTTTCATTTTTACATTTTTCAATTATAATTTTTCATTTTTAATTCTTCATTTACATTTTACATTTTTCATTTTTTCATTTTTAATTTTTAATTTTTAATTTTTAATTTTTAATTTTTAATTTTTAATTTTTAATTTTTAATTTTTAATTTTTAATTTTTAATTTTTAATTTTTAATTTTTAATTTTTAATTTTTAATTTTTAATTTTTAATTTTTAATTTTTAATTTTTAATTTTTAATTTTTAATTTTTAATTTTTAATTTTTAATTTTTAATTTTTAATTTTTAATTTTTAATTTTTAATTTTTAATTTTTAATTTTTAATTTTTAATTTTTAATTTTTAATTTTTAATTTTTAATTTTTAATTTTTAATTTAAAATTTTTAATTTTTAATTTTTAATTTTTAATTTTTAATTTTTAATTTTTAATTTATAATTTTTAATTTTTAATTTTTAATTTTTAATTTTTAATTTTTAATTTTCAATTTTTAATTTTTAATTTTTAATTTTTAAATTTTAATTTTTAATTTTTAATTTTTAATTTTTAATTTTTAATTTTTAATTTTTAATTTTTAATTTTTAATTTTTAATTTTTAATTTTTAATTTTTAATTTGTAATTTTTAATTTTTAAATTTTAATTTTTTATTTTTCAAAACATAACACTATTCGCTCCCTCATTTAATCTCCAAACACTTCCTAATAAAACCGTGCCTTCATTCCTTCATTTTAGCTCCAAACACTTCCTAATCTTTTCACCAATACAATCGTACCTCACACCGTTTTTGTCTTACTCTGTTTTTGTGATTGTATTGTGAAATAGCGTATGGATGCCTACACATCAAATTAATTTCAAACTGGGCCGAAATCATGGGCCCACTTACACAATGAAATTTTCATGCAATTCTGCCATGAAACTTGCATGCAATTAGTAATTGTAGGTGAGCGGTGTAGAAGAATTAAGCGGGGTAAAAATATTTCACGATTTCTATTTTTCATTATTTTTTGACAGTTCTCTTTACACACTGTATTCTTGTTATTTTTTTTTTTTTTTCTATTCTGCTTTCAAATCAGATGTTTCAACAGCCAATCCAGTTAAATCAAAACAAATCTTCAATTTTATTTGGGTCATTAAAATTTTCCATTTCTATTGTACAATAATTAAACAATTTTAAAATATTTTCTTTGCGTGTATATTTATATATTTAGTTAAGAGCTGTATGCAGCTTGTTAAGGAATCTTAGCAGAAAATTTTCATATATTTCTTAAAGAAAAAAAAAGCACAATAGTACCTTTCAGTGCAACAGTAGTAATCAGCTGTTTTCTGTCAATTATTAAAAATTGTGAAATTGAAATTGAAAACAACCATGTTTGCAACTGAAAAAGAACTTCTAATTTTTAAGCTTATTACATTTTGTTTATGTTCACCTCTCCTGTCAAAATTCCGTTCAGAAAGAACGAAAAATTTGATATTCCTGCTCGAAGCCTGGGTTGCCTTACTTAATTTACATCAAAAAAAAAAGTAGTAAAAACAATAGTACTTTTTTAAAAAGCTGCAGACTAACAACAGAAATTTTTAGACAGCATTCTGAAGCGTTTTTTTATATGAAGTTTTTGATTCCTTAGCAAGCTGCATACAGCTCTTTAAGAATGAACAACTAAAGAAAATTTTCTGCAAAATTCACAGTGTATATGTACATGATTTAGGTAGCAACTTCAAAAGAGAATTGAAAAAGTTTCAGCCACGATTGACTTAGAACCACAAGGAGAAACGCCTTAACTTAGCGCAAAGTAATACTTAATGGACTAATGAGTGGAAAAAAGTTATAAATCTTAATCGGCCTGACTGTTACAGCTGCTATTGGCATGACTTAAACCTGCGCGACTTTACTAAATCCAAGCGAAATTTCGGTGGTGGAAGTGTAATGCATACGGGAAGAACTTTCATACAATTTTCAGTTTCCCATATGTTTCATTTCAACCCAAAATTAATTCAAAAATGTGCCTCGAATTATTGGAAGATGTTTTGGTAACAAAACTTAATGAAAGTCCAGATGCGAAATACAATTTTCAGCGTTAGGATTAAGCATCAATTCACGTTTATAAACAAAAGTACAGATTGATTGTCTGCGAAAGATATTCAATTACTCCCTTGACCAGCTTGGAATCCACATTGCAATCCTATAGAAAACTCACGGCCAAGGTCTATGGGTATGAACGGCAATTTTCGTTAGTTACTGAGCTTAGTTATACTATTAAAGAATGTTGGTCGGAAATCGGTATTCAAATTCTCTAATACGAATTTATTCTGTCATTAGAAATAATAAAGGTCACACAAAATATTAAATATTAAGAAAGAAAATTTATTTTTTGTAATCTTATATATTAAAAAAATTTATGAAAACTAAAGTCAGTCCGTCTGGCCGTTCTAACCGGCCGATTTCCTTCATTTTTTTTAATGAAAGGTATTTACATACAGATACATACGAGTATGTTATCAATCATTGAAATTTATTCAACTCCCAGCTTACTCAAGTTATACTCAAACGCGATTCTTCCCTGTACCTTTCTTATGGACACATTCACTCAAGCAATTCGAATTCTTATAGCTCCTCCTCTAATGAATGGATCTTGATCGTTTCACTCTCAGAACACTCAGTGGATCAAGCTCTTTCTTTTGAGCTATGAACTGTTTAAATTCGTTGAGTTTGAGGAAAGTTATGCGTGCACAATAAACTTTACATTATGCAACACGCAAGTTAACGTACAGATTAACTGTTAAAATTCGTTAAGTTTGAGGAAAGTTATGCGTGCACAATAAACTTTATATTAGCGTTTTGTATTACCATCACGACAATAAAAAGTGTTGAATTGTGAATTGGCTAAACTTGATTAGCATACCTTTAGGGTCTTATAAAATAATTTATTAAATGAAAAAAAAAATTGCACTCGAATTTCGAGGGCTGGGATCTTCTAGTTCATTCTTAAGTATTTTTTTATTATTGAAGTAAAATGCGTGCAAACGAATGTCTCACCCTAATTTCAGTTTTTAAAGATTTTATTAAAAAGAAATGGAATCTAGTTTAATTTTGTTACATTATTTATTTCATAGTCGTGAAATAAACAAATTGCTTTGTAAACAAATATTGTTTAAAAACCTTTTTCTTTCTTAAAAAAAATGGCAAAAAGCAAGGTGCATAAAAGCGGATGTCTTGGATTTATTAAATCGAAGTGATTAGAAAATACAACTATTTTAAAACTAATTCTTTGCAATTTATAACAAATATTTTGGAACATTTTTTATTCCAGAAATATACTTTTCAAAAATATATTTTTCGGTAACAATGCATTAATAACTTTTTTATGATTTTTCATTTGCTACATGAATTTTTAAAATATTTTTAAAATAAAAAAAATATTTTTTAGTAATTAAATTAATTGATTAACTCATTTAGAAAAATATATAAAACTAATACCTGAGAATTTCTAAGTTTTTTTTCAATTAAATCCAATTAATTCACAAAAAAAAGAAACTGAAAACAATTATAACTTTAAGGCCAGATTACGAAAATATTGGATAAAATTTTAAAAAAAATATGCCAAACTAGATTTTTTTTAAAGAATCGAACCTACAATTTTAATTTGTTTAATATCATTAAAATTGTTTCATTATTCCAATTTTTTTTATTTTTGCATAAAATATGCCAATTAAAATTACTCAGTTATCGCAATTAAAATTACTTATAAAATCTTAAAACTAAACACTGCAATTTTCCATAATAACAAAGAAAAAATTAAAGAAAAAATAAATGAATCGGTTTATTTCAGAGGAGGGTTTAGGATTAACAGCCATTAAATTTTCATAAACCTGCATAATAATAATAATAATAATGTTTTAACAAAATCAAAGTTTAGTAATACAAACATATAAACACTTTTGTTTCTAAGATTATCTTACCCTTGCCTGCTTACCTACCTACCAACCCGGTTTGTCGTCTTAAACGGGTGATATGGATTGATCGAATTTGCGAGCGCGAGAACCAAAACCTTTACTGCCATCCGGTCCTATGGGGGTGCGTACCAAATGTTCAGCTGCACGTGTAGCAAATGAACCTGATCTCGATCTTGGTGAGTTGTCGAGAAAACTTCCAGTACGGGAACGAGGTTGGCCATCATAATCATTGATACCGTTTTTGTAGTTATTGAGGAAACTATTGGTGCGCGATCGTGGCGATCCTTCAAAGTCGGAACCAAAGGAGCAACGACGATCATAGCCGGAATCGGTCGATATACGTCGCCCGTTGATGTATTGAGCATTATCATAGGCCGCCAACTTACTGCTGATATTATTGAAATTATTCGAATAACGTCTAGGGAAGACATTATAACCACCACCGCCACCGCCCACACTAGGATCATCATATGGTAGGCCAGTTTGTGTTTCCAACGATTGTTTACGATCCAAATTGAAATCATTGGACATACGACGATGGTAATTATTATTGCCATTACTTATTTCACTGGCATTGGAGAAAGTTCGTTCAAATTGCATAGAGCCATTGGAAAATCTACGCTCTCCGCTGCCAATTGAACCCTGAGAAGTTTTACGATAGTTGTCCGGTGGGCCAAAATCAGATATGCGTCTTGAACAAGGACAATTGTCCGAACAAGTTGAATCACGTCGTTGTGGTAAACCATCCGAGCAATTCGAGGAACGTCTTACCGCTTCAGAGTAGCCCTCTTGAGAGCAATTCGAAAGACGTCTTACTAGATTGTGACCCACTCCGGTCGAAGTATTGATGTTGTTCAAATTTGTAACTTGATGATTAATATGATTAGTTTTAAGAGCCACTGATGATTCCATATTATTGTTGGCTGTATTAGCCGATATAGTTGAAGTATTACTATAACGTCTTGGTGTAAAAGCAAAGTAATTAGATCCGGATCCAGGAGAATTTGGAGTTTGAGGTCCGGCTTCTTGGCTAATACTTCCTCTGGGTTGATAATGTGACTGCTGCTGCTGCTGTTGATGATGTTGATGATACTGAGCATTTGTTTGATGATGATCACTGGAAAAACTGCCACGATGTGTAGGATTGTATGCTGTTTGAGCATGATGGTAGTGTGTTGGTGCAGCCGAATACGAGTGATGTCCATCTGCTGGGTAGGCTTTGGCTGTAAAATCGGAATTATTACGTTTAAGTCTATAACGCAAATCGTTATCGTGCGTAGCCAAACCACTGAAACTACCACCTCGTGTACGTTCATAGTTGTGATCATTGAAATAGCGATAGTTCTCCACCATACGAACGACTGGTGCCGATACTTGTACAATGGCCTTCTTGCCGGTTTTCTTTTTGGGAGCCACCATTTCGTAGACCTTAAAGGGACCTTGTAAATTGTGGGCGTCTCTGGCCGCAGACGATTCCAAATACTCAACTAAGGCACATTCTTTCTGTTGCATTTCCGGATATTTATTCATAAATTGTCGAACATCTACCGGTATGGCCATGCCTGGTTTCAATATGCGTATCAAGGCAATTTCTCCACATTTCGAAAAAATATCAGATACTTTTTCTATTGTTAATTTATCTAAAGGCAAATCACAGGCCACTATAGTGCGTGAAGGCATAGTTTCGTCGAAATTTGGCAGAGGTTCTATGCGTCTGACCTTGGTACCCACATCGTTGAGTTCTATTTTGAGGGATTTGCGACGCACAGCATTGCCCACCACCTTCCACTCTTTAGTTAACTGGCGGACTCTCTTGAAACTGGAGACCAATTTAAGACTAACAAAGCCTTCCTTATTGCGCTTAACATGTTTTAGGAGAAAAGCATCTTTCAAAATACTATCATCGGAGAAATAGAATTCTACGGCTTCCGTGATTTCAGCAGCCAACTCATCGCTGGGTATAAGAGCTGGATCTAGATTATCTATTTCGTTTATGAGCGTTTGATCAGCCGAGGCTGTGGTGGCCTGCGAAAGAACGGAGTTGGCTTGTTCCACCATGCCTTCTGAACGTTTCATAGTTAAAAAGGATCTGTGAACTCTTTTCGGTTCGTTGGATGAATTATTTAGAGTTTCGGTCATATTCACAGGTGTTTCGGTAGTTTCTTTGTAGTCATATTTAAAATTCGGATGCAGATAAACGTTATCCATTTGCGGATGAACTTGAGAACTATGGTGATGTTTATGGAATTTTTCTAAATTAGCCTCACTTAATATGGCAGTGTTAGCATTTTCAATGGCTGTATCTGGCTGAGAGTTGGGAGGAGATCTTAAGTCCACCTCATGCAATACATGATTATCCACAGCCAAGGGTTTTAATTCATCATCTTCTTCTGATTCTTCGGAACCCTCAATAGAGGAACCCATACCCACATCAATTTTCTCATCTATATTATCGGTTGCGGGAGAGTTGCGTGGTGGTGGTGGCGATATGGCTGCTACCAAGGCTACAACATTATCAAATGAATCACAGCTATCTTGAGAATTGTATTCCTCACCACTACTTGCGCCAGCCTGCATACCTTCATCACTGCCAAATTGCGAGTCCAAGGACTGATTTTGTGATTCCATTTGGTGTAACAAGGCATGGGCTGAACGTTTAGCATGGAATCTCAGCAATTTTGATGGCAACGAAGATGACAAAGGTACTACAGCCTTTGTTGCATGCTCCGGCGAAGAACATAAACTACTGCAGGAGGGTAATTCCTCGTCTACGGCTAAAGGTGGTGTGGATGATTTAGTTTCCATTTCTTTGGATTTCATTAAAGGTACTGCTTTCAAAAGGTCACTCTCCTTTAAATTGGTTTCGGTGGTTTTGGTTGTTATAGTTTCGGTACGTACAGTGGTTACCAAAAATGTATGACCATTTTTCATATGTTGACTACGTACTTCACATATTTCCGGTAAAGTTTCTGTTGAGTCATTGGAACAAAGATCTATAACTTCTTCACATTTGGGCATATTGGACGGATTAGCTTCTAAGGGTTGGTCACTCATTTTGTTAAAGTCAACTTTAAAATTTAAACGTTTCTATAAGAAACACAATAATAATGTTTTTTTTTTTTTGTTTTTTTGCAAAATTACAATTATTATTTTGTAAGATTTGTAATCAAATATTGCACAATTTTAGTTTTATTTTGTTGGTTTTTTTTTCTCGTTTCGTTTTGTTTTTTTTTTTTTTGCTTTTGTATTGATTTATTTTTAAATTTTTTGTTTTATAATACTTTTAATAACAACTTGAACTTCAATTATTTCGTTTAGCTTATTGAAAACAACAAAAACTTAGGTAAGCTTATTGATGGCTGGCTGGCTTAATGGTTATTTCATCTGTTTGTGTTTATCTTTTTTTTCTTCGGCTTACAGATTTTCGCAAAACAACACTACTACCATGCACTCCAAACAACAAGAAAAGTTAATAATATATATTAAAATTTGCAGTTAGCTGCAAATATGAAATGTTTTATTATAACATTTAGCAGCTGAAACAAATTGAACCGCAATAGAGTTTATATTTCTTTACTTTCACTTTCGTTTGTGGTGCGCCAATCGACGAACTAACCAAGACGTGCTATTGTTTGTTTAGTATTGAACTATTTTTTTTTTTTTTTTATTTCAAGGTCGTTGATTTATAGCTAATTTTCTCTCTTTCTGGCAAAAAAGTTTTCAAACACTCTTCGGAAGTTTTTAGGTCTTTTCAAGTAAGTATTCAGTTTCAAATATATTTTTTTTTTTGTTAATTTTGAACACTCACTTATCACTTCTTAACGTTCATTGAACGCTGGTTAGGTGTTTCGTTGTGTTGTTGTGTGTGTGTGTTTTTTTTTTTTGCCGAGTTTTGTTATTATGAATATGTAATGTCCATTTACAGATGTTGAAATCCTCTGAGGGGTAATGTATTTGCTAACTTGGCTTGATGAACGTGCTTGAAATTGCAACTGGTTTTTTTTTTTATTTCATATTGTACTCATATTTTTTTAAAATTTGTTCATTGCATTTATTGCGTTTTGGCTGTTGTTTTGTGTTTTAGGGCACTTTATGCTTAGCACGCACCGAATTGTCACAATTTATTAGATAACAATTAATTAATGCAAATTCAACATTTTTTTTTCTTTCAACTATAAAAATAGTTTTTTTTTTTTTTTTGTAGATTTTTTCAAATGTTAATCACGTATTTTAGGTTTATTGGCAATATTTATATTTTCTTGATGATTTAGTTTTGTCATTTTAACGTTTATTTCTTCGATTTGTTATGTTTGTTACAAACCACGTTTATTAAGTAAAATTTGTAAACGTTAAAAAAAAATTTCCGTTTTTAGATTGTTTTACATTAAAAAAAAAATAATAGTTTCAAGTTCAAGCTAATAATAATAATTTGTTTTGGTTAAATTACCGTTTAATAAATAAAATAAACGTTTTATTTAGTGTTTTTGTTTTTTTTTTTGTATTGAATTTTATTTTAATCACAAGAGAGTTCATGCAACGCTGCAACACGGAGATAGACTGAAATTGCAAATTGATTTGAGGTCGGTTAAATACCCTCTGCTTTCGTTAGTTGTTTTTGTGTGTGTTTTAACTGTTGTTGTTGTTGTCATTTTGTGTTTTTTTTTCTTTTTGTTTGAATGCGTTCGCCTCTTTCGGCTTCCTTCGTTTTAATGTTAGTGTAGGTGACGTTTAGTCTTGTAAGTTATAGTAGGCTCGCTTTTAGTGTATTTGCGTTAAATTTCGCATACGATTACATTTTAAATCGCATACTCACAATTTGCACACAAAAAGGCACTCGTCTGCTCTCAAATTTTAGTATGTTTGCAACTCTCTTTTATATATATATTATATGTATGTATGTATGTACGTTTCATTTAACATGTTTGTTATTGCATGAATTACTTCCGTTTTTTATAGGAAGTTAGCTGGCATATAAATTTGTCAATACGTTGGTGACCCACAGCAATACTCGTACTATTGTATCCTAAGTTATCAGTAATAACTAACTCCCTCCGAACTCCCAATGATTTTGGTCAAAATCATTTAATAAAAATATATTTTTTTAATTTTTTTTCCTTTAACAAAAATTTAAAAAAGTTTTTTATTTTGTTAAGCCGAATATTTTCATATAAATTGTTTCAGCATTATTTTGACAAAAGTTTCATAAGAAAATCAAAACAACTTTCTGAAAATCATGCCACAATTTCTTCTTATTAAATAAAATGGAACATAACGCCCATATTAAGTTTATAAAGGGTATGCAAAGTTTCGTTTAAGCTTAATGTATCACAAATAATTTTTTTATTTTTTTTTTAATTAAAAATAAATAATTCGCTCTATAGCTAGAAATTTCATGATCTTTTTTATTTCGCTAACGTCTGCGTAGCAGAGATGGGAATTAATAGTAAAAAATTATATGGATGTCTGAAGGTTTATTAAAATATATATTTTTTCATATTGTTGTCATGTGTTCAATTAAAGCCACATTGCAGGCGAAATATCATAATTTATTTTTTCAATATTCATAAATTCATTCATATACAGAATTGGATAGCAATTATGTAAAGGAATTTTCTTCTAAAATTTTAGTAATTAAAGATGATCTAGTTTAAAAATATACATTATACTAGTTTGTTGTAAAATTATGAAAATTCTCTTTTAAGAAAAGATAATTTTTGAGGAATAGGTTACTTTATAAGAAAAGGAACTTTTTTTTAGAAAATTTACTTTTTTAGAAATGGAACTTTTTTAACAAAAGGTACTAATATAAGAAAACATACTGTTTTAAGAAAATACGATTTTTTCAGCAAAGGCTTTTTTTTAATAAAACATGCTTTTTAAGAAACTATAACTCTTAAGAAAAGGTACTATTTAAAGAAAATGTACTTTTTAAGAGAAGGTTCTTTGTTTAAAAAAGCTCTGTCTTTAAGAAAAAATAGCGTTTTTAAGAAAAGGGGGTTTTTATGACAATGTATTTTTCTAAGAAAATGTCTTTTTTGTAAAATGGAAAGGAAAGATACTTTTTTAATTATATATACTTTTTTAACAAAAAGTATTTTTTAAGAAAATGGACTTTTATTAGAATATACATACCCCTTTTTTAAGAAAGGTATTTTTTAAGAAAAATTACTTTTTTAAGATAAAGATATTTTTAAACAAAAGGTTCTTTTTAAGAATAAGTACATTTTTAACAAAAAGTACTTTTTTAAGAATAAGTGCATTTTTAACAAAAGGTACTTTTTAAGAAAATTTATTTTTTGAAGAAAAGGCCATTTTTAACAGAAGGTACTTTTTTAACAAAATGTACTTTTTTAACGGGAATAAGTACATTTTTGAAGAATAAGTACAATTTTAACAAAATGTACGTTTTTAAGAAAATGTATTTTTTTAAAAAAGACCCTTTTTAAGAAAATTTACTTATTTTACAACATGTACTTTTTTAACAAAATGTACTTTTTTAACAAAATGTACTTTTTTTTAACAAAATGCACTTTTTTACTTTTTAAACAAAATGTACTTTTTTAACAAAATGTACTTTTTTTTAACAAAAAGTACTTTTTAAATTAATAAAAGTTAATTCTTTAACAAAAGATACTTTTTTATCAAAAAGTACTTTTTTTATCAAAAAGAAATTTTTTATCAAAATGTACTTTTTAAAAAAGATGCCTTTTTAAGAAATGGTACTTTTTGAGAAATGGTACTTCTTAAGTTTTTTTTTTAACGAAATGTACGTAAATGTTTAAGTAATGATACTTTTTTAACAAAAGGTACTTTTTTTATAGAAAAATATACTTTTTCAAGAAAAGGCACCTTTTTAAGAAAGGTACTTTTTTAAGAAAAATTAATTTTTTAACAAAAGGTACTTTTTTAGTAAATGTACTATTTTAACAAAGGAATTATTTTAGCAAAAGATACTTTTTTAACAAAAGGTACTTTTTATCAAAAGGTACTTTTTTAAGAAAAGTAACCTTTAAAAATGGGTACCTTTTAAAGAAAAGGTGCTTTTTTAAGAAAATTTACTTTTTTAAGAACATTTACTTTTTAAGAAAATTTACTTTTTTAAGAAAATTTAATTTTTTAAGAAAAGATACTTTTTTAAAAAAAGGTACTTTTTTAGTAAATGTACTATTTTAACAAAGGAATTATTTTAGCAAAAGATACTTTTTTAACAGAAGTTACTTTTTTTTTTAGCAAAATTCACCTTTTTAAGAAAGGTACTTCTTTAAGAAAAATTAATTTTTTAACAAAGGGTACTTTTTTAGTAAATGTACTATTTTAACAAAGGAATTATTTTAGCAAAAGATACTTTTTTAACAAAAGGTACTTTTTATCAAAAGGTACTTTTTTAAGAAAAGTAACCTTCTTTAGAAATGGGTACCTTTTTAAGAAAATGTGCTTTTTTAAGAAAATTTACTTTTTTAAGAACATTTACTTTTTTAAGAAAATTTACTTTTTTAAAAAAATTTACTTTTTTAAGAAAATGTACTTTTTTAACAAAGGTAACATTTGTAACAAAACTTATTTTTTAAACAAAAGGAACTTTTTTAGGAAAAGTTACTTTCTTAAACAAAAATCACTTTTTTAACAAAAGATACTTTTTCAACAAAATGTACTTTTTTGTCAAAAGGCACTTCTTTAAGAAAATGTACATTTTTAAGAAAGGGTACTTTTTTAAGAAGAGGTACTTTTTAAATAAAAATGTACTTTTTTAAGCAAAGAAAAGGCAAGGGAAATTTTTCAACAAAGGTACTATTTAACAAAAAATAGTTTTTAACAAAAGGTAATTTTTTCGAAATGTACTTTTTAAAGAAAATTCACTTTTTTGAGAAAGAGTACTTTTTTTATGAAAAGGTACTTTTTTAAAAAATTTACTTTTCAAACAAAAATAACTCTTTCAAGAAAAGGTACTTTTTTAACAGAAGGTACCTTTTCAGCAAAAGATACTTTCTTATAATAAAATATACTTTTTTAACAAAAGGTACTTTTTTATCGAAATGAACTTTTTTTAAGAAAAGGCACCTTTTTTAGAATGGGTACTTTTTTAAGAATAGATACTAATTTAAGAAAATGTACTTTGTTAGCAAAGGTAATTTTTTTAACAAAAGTACTGTTTTAACACAATGTACTTTTGAAAAAAAGGAACTTTTTTTTTAAAAAAAGTACTTTTTTAAGAAAACTTACTTTTTTAAGAAAAGATACCTTTTTAAAAAATGTAATATTTTAACAAAGGTACTATTTTTACTAATGGTGCTGTTTTAACAAAAGGAACTTTTTTAAGAAAATTTACTTTTTTTAACAAAATGCACTTTTTAGCATAAGGTACCTTTTTTTAACAAAAGAAACATTTTTTATCAACAAGTACTTTTTTAAGAAAAAGCACCATTTTTAGAATGGGTACTTTTTTAAGAAAAGGTACTTTTTTAGCAAAGGTAATTTTTTAACAAAAGTACTATTTTAACACAAGGTAGTTTTTTAGCAAAAGGAACTTTTTTAAGAAAAGGTACCTTTTTAACAAAAGGCACTTAAAAAAAAAGTACTTTGTAAGAAAATTTATTTTTTTAAGAGAAGGTACTTTTTAACAAAGGTAATATTTTAATAAAAGTACTGTTTTAACTAAAGGTGCTGTTTTAACAAAAGGAGCTTTTTTAAGAAAATGTAATTTTTTAACACAAGGCACTTTTTAGCATAAGGTACCCCTTTTAACAGAAGATACCTTTTTATCAACAGGTACTTTTTTAAGGAAAGGCACCTTTTTTAGAATGGGTAATTTTTTAAGAAAAGGTACTTTTTTAGCAAAATTAATTTTTTAACAAAAGTACTATTTTAACACAAGGTACTTTTTTTTTAGCAAAAGGAACTTTTTTAAGAAAAGGTAACTTTTTAACAAAAGGCACTTTTTTAAGAAAATTTCTTTTTTTAAGAAAATGTACTTTTTAACAAAGGTAATATTTTAATAAAAGTACAGTTTTAACTAAAGGTGCTGTTTTAACAAAAGGAGCTTTTTTAAGAAAATTTAATTTTTTAACACAAGGCACTTTTTAGCATAAGGTACCTTTTTTAACAAAAGATACTTTTTTATAAGCAGGTGCTTTTTTAAGGAAAGGCCTTTTTTAGAATGGGTACTTTGTTAAGAATATGTACTTTTTTAACTAAGGTAATATTTAAACAAATGTACTATTTTAACTAAAGATGCTGTTTTAACAAAGATAACTTTTTTAAGAAAAGGGAACTTTTTTAAGAAAAGGTATCTTTATTAACAAAAGGCAATTTTAAAAAAAAGTGATTTTTTAAGACAATTTGCTTTTTTAAGAAAATATACTTTTTTAACAAAGGTAATATTTTAACAAATGTACGATTTTAATTAAAGGTACTGTTTTGACAAAAGGAAATTTTTTAAGAAAGGGTACTTTTTTAACAAAATTCACTTTTCAAACATAAAGTACTTAAAAAAAACGATGTTTGTGTATGTAGTAACTTTCTGAAACTAAATATTAATCACACAGTGTTACTAGTTAGTGAGTCAATGTATAACGTTATTATACGATATTAAGACTTTAATTATCTGAACTGTTTCTATTACGTTAAAATGTTAACCATCTCTGACTTAAAGAACGTGTCTCTCATCACTTATAATATTTTATACTCTTAAACTTTTATTCACCTTGCTCTGCATTTCCTTTATATATATTTATATACGAGTATATGTTTTTTTTTTTTTATTTTTTTCATTAAAATGTCAGCTAGAGAAAGATCGTTGTTTTCATTATAACGGAAACTTAGTTCAACCTTGGTTTTTGAAAATTAGGTAGATTTTTCTTTGTAGTTTCAAAATAAATTATTTTCAATTTCATTAAAAAATTTACAAAACATAAGGAAAATTTATTAGCATAAAGGTTTTTGTTTAAATACAAAATGTTTTGTAAATTTCACTATATTAGACAAGGTTATAAAGTCTATAATTTTACATGTATGTTATTGAATAGATTTTAAATAAATCATTGAAAACATTTATTCAATTAAAAAAAATTTTTAATATTAACAATGTGTTAACATGGATTTTCAAATTAAAATCAGAACATTATTATTTAAATATTAAATATATTGAAGCAAACTCTAATTGGACATTGAAAACATAACGTAATAATTTCCAATATTAAAACACAACAACAACAACAGCATTGACAAACAACTGGGAAAATGTCAAGTACAAGTATAAAAGTAAAATGTATAATGAATTTTAGTATGAATATAATTTTCAACAGCTGATTGATTACACTGCATACTATACCACCTAATAAAACAGAAAGAAACATTACAAAACACAATAAGCAAACAAATATATTTTAATCCTTCTGTTCTGTACAGAATTCAATTTGTTACATGTTGTTGCCGCAACAAACTCGTTAATATATTTGTTAGTTACATTATTATTTAAGTGTCTGTTATATAAGTGTTTGTAAATGCAATAATACTTTCTATCCAATTACAACCTTGACGCAACACATACTGTAATGCTTTCAATATGAGGGAAATGCTTAATAATAATGTCTAGCTTTTAATTTTTTTTTTTTTTTTTTTGTTGTTGTGAAAAATTACAGTGTTGCCAACCTTTTCCTTTTTTACCGATTTGATCAGTTAAATGTGAATAATTATTTCTCAAATATTTTTTGGTTAAGAACAATTAATGATAGTTGAAAATAATTTCATAGTTAAGTTTTTATATTATTATCACAGGTGTTCTGTTGCCTTTTTTAACAGTTAGAACATATAAATTTATGAATAACTATATTCGGTTTCTTCAGACCTTATTTCCAACATCACTGACTCACTGATCTGCTGAAATGCTGATTATGTAGCGCTGTGCTTATAACATAAAATCGTACACTAAACATAGTAGAGCAAAATGATTGAAATTTGCCCCTTTTTAAAAACATTTTCAGGGTTGCCAGATCGGTTATATCTCAAAAAATAAGCGCCTTAGGCCGAGGCCACGCAATGAGCGGCAAAGCGGCAAGCGGCATTTCTGAGCGGTTAGTTAGTTAGTCAAAATGCCATTGTCAATATTTTTATTTATTTATTTATATAAAAAGTTTTTATAATAAAAGCAAAATATTTTCACTATTTTATGATTTTTATTTATTTCAACCTTTTTAACTTTTCATCGATTGAAAAACAACACAAAAATGGTTGTCGTTAAGATAACAACAACAGCTGACTTTAATAAAAGCGAATATCGCGCTACAGATTGACAAAACAAAGAAAAGCCATTTTTTTTTGCCATTTTTATTCTTTGCCGCTCAGAAAACAACTAAAAATTAGAACAAGTTCTATTCCTGAGGGGTTCAAAAATGGCGCTCACATGCCGCTCATTGCGTGGCCACTTCAGTAGTATTTCATATGTTTTAAATTTTTTCCGCTCATCGCTCTGCCGCTCGCCGCTTTGCCGCTCATTGCGTGGGCTCGGCCTTAAAAGAAAATTGTTGACACCCTCTATATTAATTGAGCGTAAGTTACGAGTAGAACAAGATACGAGTAGAACAATAAGAATCTTTGATACCCTCCACCTGAGTCTTAAACATAATATTACAACTAATATTGGGTACGGCTACCACTTAAAAACTGTTGCCAATACTTAAACTTTAAATTCGAATACTAATTAAGTTAATTGCTTTTCTTGTTGGCCAGTTTCTGTTATAATTTCTTATT
Organism: Cordilura impudica; assembly: GCA_963682025.1. Lineage (NCBI taxonomy): Eukaryota > Metazoa > Arthropoda > Insecta > Diptera > Scathophagidae > Cordilura > Cordilura impudica. The sequence goes on along the minus strand of OY821521.1, from coordinate 15,253,678 downwards.
ACAAATAAAAAAATTATAGTGTCTTCTATAGAAAGAATTAATTAATAACTGAAAACTTGCATTATTTTTAGAAAACCTATAAGTTCTTTAGGTACTTTAAAGATCACCAATGAAATTCAATATTTAATGGAGCCAGCGTTATAATACTTTACTAAAAATGTCCAGATATTGATATTAAAAAAGAAAATTTAAGATATTTTTATCTGAATTTGCTAGTAATATGTTTCTTGAAGGATTAATTTGAGGCCTTCTGTAAGAAAATGTACTTTTTTGAAAAATTGTATTTCATTAAAAAGGGTAGGTTTTGAAAGGTTATTTGTTTAGAAAAGATACTTTTTAAAGACAATTTTCTTTATTAAAAAAGGGCACTTTTTTAAGAAGGGTCCTTTTTTAAAAAGGGTACTTTTTTAAAAAGAGTACTTTTTTAAAAAGAGTACTTTAAAAAGGTACTTTTTTTAAAAAAAGGTACTTATTAAAAAGAGTTTAGGTTAGACTGAAAAAGAGGAGCCATGTATACACATAGCTCATATCAGTTTTACCCGGATATACACTGAAGCCAGAAAGTCTGCTTGTTGTGCGCTCTACATCCTCGTGCTTATCCGGTTATCTACGCCTTATTTAACTCAGGAATTCGGTCTCGACAGCAAATTTCCTGAGTGTTTCCAGCGTATCCCCCTAAGAGACGCTAGGCCTGGTATGATGTCGTTGTATAAATGTCTGACCCTTGTTCTCGCAAATGCAGTACATTAACAAACGTAGTGTTCTAGGGTCTCGTCATCCTCTCCACAAGCTCTACTCTACAGTATAGACGAGCCCTCAGTTCAGAGTGCCCTGTGAGGATGCCAATAATCCTACTCAGTTCACTTCTATTCAGACTAAGGATTTCCTTAGTCTTCGAAGTGTTGGGAGAGCCCCATAGTATCTTCGTAATCTTACCCACGTCAGTTTCTCCCAAATCGAAGTATGTGAACTGGTCGCCCATTCCGAGAGTTTAAATTTGAGAGACTGGAAAGGTATTGGGTTTTCCAAATTGACTCCTTCCAGGAAAGAACCTTTCGACTGCAATCCCGTTTCCTATTATACCACTATGTCCTGGGATCCAAACGATTTCAAATCTACCCCTTGTAGTGAAGTCTGCAATCTTTTAAAAGAGTTTACTTTTAAAAAAGGGTTCTTTTAAAAAGAGGATAATTTTTTTTTATATACATTTTTTTTAATTTACTCTTTAAAGGGGTGCTGTTTAAAAAAGGGTATTTTTTTAAAAAAGGTACTTTAAAAAGGGTACTTATTTGAAAAACCGTACTTTTTTTAATTTATTTTTTAAAGGGGTGCTGTTTAAAAAAGGGTGTTTTTTTAAAAAGGTACTTTTAAAAGGATACTTATTTGAAAAACTGTACTTTAAAAATATGGTACTTTTTTTAAAAAAAAGGCACCTTTTAAAAAAGGATACTTATTCAAAAAAGGGTACTTATTTAAAAACGGCTGCTTTTTTTAAAACATGTGCCTTTAAAAAAAAAAGGCTACTTTAAAAAAAATATAATTTTAAGATACTTTTTAAAAAAGGGTAATTTTTGAAATAAGGTACTTATTTAAGAAAAGTTTTTTGGAAAAAAGGGTATTTTAAAAAAATTTTTTTAAAAAAATATTTTTTGTTTAAAAATTTACCTTTTTTAATAAAATATCCTTTTTTATGAAAAGGTATTTTTTTAATGCAATGTACTTTTTACGAAACAATATTAAAAAAAACATTTTTAAGGAAAGTACTTTTTGAGAAAAGTACTTTTTAAAGAAAGAACTTTAAAAGAAATAAATTTTTAGGGATTATATTTATAATGTCGATTATATTCATAATGGCGATTTTCTTTGTTATATCGGGATAACGTTAAAAAATATATGTGGCAATACAGGGTAGGCCAAAAGACACCATGGGGTGAAGTCACCACAGGGTTTAAAAATTCAATAACATTTTAATTATATTTTTTTTTATTTATTTTATTTTTCAGATTATATAAATAACACGTGGAGAATAAATAGTGGAGAGATTCACAACTGAATAAAGAACCAGAATAATAGAATACTAGCGGATTCCAGCGCTCGAAATTCGAGTGCAATTTCAAGGTAGCTTTATTTTTCAACTTAGCCAATTCACAAACCAACACTTATGGTTTATTATTCTTGTGAATGAAGAAAACAAACTAATTAACAAACACATTAACAAATTTAATAAGCACACACATAGCATATGTATAATTTTATGTATGTGTTAGTAGCAACTTTTATTAATTAATTTACTCAAAATAAAGAAAAAAAATTAAAAATCTGTAAATCTGATGAACAGCTATAAAGATGTACCTTTCAAATAATATATGTTTGGTCAAAATCGGCATAAAACGGTAGAACAAAACATCGGTCACAAGAAATCGCCTAGCGTATTAATATTATAGATTATCATTTAAATCAGCGTAGAGACGTGATTTTTTTAGCCTCCACGCCACTGTGCAGAGGGTATATATCTGTTTGCCATTCCGTTTGTAACCCATCGAAAAATGCATTTCCGACCCCATAAAGTATATATATTCTTGATAACAACTCGAGCCGATATATCGATGTCCTTCTATCCGTCTGTCTATTGTAATCAGACTCATTCACATAATATCCATCTACCGGGGTAAAGTTATAACAATATTGTTTGTCATTATTTCGAGCAGGTTAGTATTGAAAATGGGTTAAATCGGACATAAGTGTGTTTGTTTTGATAATTTAGTATTAATTTTATCAAATTATTAAATTGTTGCTTTTAAAAATAGTTTGTTTATATTTGTAATAAATATAAGAATTTCATAAATTAATGTAAACGTAAAACCGATGTGGAGATTCGGCACACCCAAATTTAACACTCTTACTTGTTCAAAGATAAATTGTTTTTTTTTTTTCGAAACAAAAATTACGTATTATTAATAGGCTAGGCGGATTCTTGTGACCGATGTTTTGTTCTACCGTTTTATCCCGATTTTGACCAAACGTATATTATTTGAAAGGTATTTCTTTTAAGCCGTTTTGCAGATTTACAGATTTTTAAATGTTTTCCTTTATTTTGAGTAAACTGCATTTAAAGTTGTTACTAATATTTACATAAAATTATGCAATGCTATGTGTGTGTTTATTAAATTTGTTAATGTGTTGTAATAAAAATGAGTTTGTTTTTTTGTGTTGATTTGTGAATTGGCTATAATTGATTAGCATACCTTTAGGGTCTTTATTTAATGAAAAAATAAAATTTGTACTCGAATTTCGAGGGCTGGTATCTGCTAGTATTTATACACTATACCACTATGTGGTTTGGGTATAATGACTTTGTGCTGCTGTTTGTAACTACCAAAAATATTTGACCTAGACCCATCTTAATAATACCGATCGAATCAGAATCACTAACTGATTCGATTGAACGATGTCCGTCCGTGTGTCTGTCTGTCCGTCCGTCCGTCCGTCCGTCTGTGTGTCCATTTAAACCTTCTAATCAAACTTCAGGTCGCAAATATGAATATATTTTGATGAAATTTTGTATGTAAGCTTTCATTGGCCATAGGATGAACGCTATTGAAATTGGTCCATCTTCAGACCTAGCCCCTATACAAATGACCCCTATGAAATCGACATAAATTGCCATAAGATCCAAATTGTCATATAGATCTTACTCAAATTGGGTTTGTATGCATTTATTACATCCATTAATGAGTAGTCTAAAAATGATCCCTGGGACAACCCTTAGTCATAGGCCCCATATAGAGCTGCTTCCCGATCTTCACTTAAATCTATCAAAAAACAAAAATATTGCACTGATTCTTCTCAAATTTTGTTTGTATATATTTTTGCAAAATACAAGAGACTTTACCAAACATAGTCAGGATCGTTCCATTTTTGGGCATAGTCCCCATATAGATATAGCATCCGATATGAACTTTTTCATATCTGCAGCCAAAAAAATTAATAAAAATCCCACTCAAATTTGGTATATGCTTATTTTCTATTTCCAGTTAGTTAGGCCTATGAGATAGTTAGGCCTAAACGCATGGTATAGGGTATCGTATAGTCGGTCTCGACCGACTATAATTTTCTTACTTGTTTTAATTGTCTTTGGGTTTATTTGCTCAATCGGCAATGGCCAGAAATTTGAAATTATTGACGAATTTTTGGAAAAAATTGATAAAGTCGAAAACTAAGCATCCTAGAGCAAAGTGGTTGAAATTTTTTCTCTCTTTAAAAACTATTTTGAGATCTGACAATTTTAAAATATAAAATTTTGGCGGGCAAAATTTGAACTTATTCGTCATAGAATATTTAAAGAAGGCTCTTCTTAGAATTTCGATAAATGGTCTTAATAACCAAATTATCATATAAATCTCGGTCAAATTGGTCCTGTGTATGTTTATTGCATCCATTAATCAGTAGTCCAAAAATAAATCCTATAGGACAACACTTAGTCATATATACATATATAAGTTTCCGTAGTTCCTATAAGGATCATAGGACCATAACAAATTTATTCCATTCTGACTTATCCCAAGCGATTGTTTTTATTTCGTTCCAGCCAACCATGACAGGCTGCTTCAATTTCGATTTGGCGGCGCCAGGTGTATGATGATCTACTTTTTCTACGGCTTCCTTGCTGGTTCCATTCGATAGCTTGTCTTATGACATAATCAGCTGACTTTCGTAGAGTAGGCCCTAGCCAGCTCCATTTTCTCTTTTGGATCTCGACGTGTACGGGAATATGGGAAGTTTGGATACATAGCCTTTCATTGGATATCATAACTGGCCAGAATATTTTTAAAATTCTCCACAGGCAGCGATTTATGAATACCTGTAGCGATTTAACATCCTTCTGCGCTGCATTCCACGATTCACATCCATAGAGAAGAAATGATTTTATGCAGGAGTTAAATATGTTTAGCTTGGTTCTTTTCGAAATATGTGCTGATCTCCATATGGGGTTTAAAATGCCAAATGAATGTTTATCAGCTTTTATTCGGTTTTTACGTCGTCTGCAAACCACCTGTTATAGTCAGAAGACTTCCGAGATAGCAGAACGTTGATACGTCTTCAAGATTCTTCTCGTCCGTTGTGAATGTTCTGCTGTTAGAAGAATTAATTCTCATTGCTTTAGTTTTTGCAATATTTATTTTTAGACCAGCCTTAGCTGCTTGAAATTGTAGGATGGTAGACATATGTTGTCGACATAGTCGAGATCTTCTAGCCTTCTGTTGAATCCCCAAGTTATTGCTCTCTGTTCACAGAGGCTCTTCTCATTATGTTGGCCAGAAAGATACTAAAAAGTAAGGGCGACAGAACACAGCCCGGTCTCACTCCAGTTTTAATTGTGAATGAGTCACTAATACAGCCATCATAAATAATTCGACAGTCTGCGTTGTGATATAGACTCTTAACAATATCAATTATTTTTGTTGGGGTGCCTTTGCATGCTGACGTACTCCATATGGCTGAATGGAAAAGCGTAACGAATGCTTTCTCAAAATCGATGAATATCAAGTAGAGCGGTGTCCTCCACTAACAGATTGCTCAATTATGATCCGTAATCTATTGACATTAATTACGGAGAAGCGGAATGAATATTAATAATAAGTCCTTCCTTTAAGTTATCGCACAGTGAGTTTGTTACCCAAAAATTTTTTATTAAGTGTCATTGCCCCCATGTAAAGCTGCTCAAGATCGGTCTATTTTTCGACCTAGTCCCCATATAAATATAGCATCCGACATGAACTTTTTCATATCTGCAACCAAATTTGGTTTATGCTTATTTTCTATATCCAATTAGTTGAACCTAAGTGATAGGGTCTCTATACGAATGGTATAGGGTATCGGTAGTCAGTCTAAACCGATTATAATTTGCTTACTTGTTTCAGTTGTGTTTGTTGTGGTAACAGAAGAAGAATATAGTGGCATAAATTCATAATTACTCTGAGGGAACTTGATGGGCGATAATCCATGTCAATTGACACAGCGGTTAAAAATATTATACTTACTAACAGATTCCAGCCTTCGAAATTCGAGTGCAAATTCTAGGAAATTTTATTTTTTCATTTAATAAAGACCCTAATGGTATGCAAATCAATTGTAGCCAATTCACAAATCAACACAATAAAACAGACTCATTTTTATTTCAGACACATTAACAAATTTAATAAACACACACATGGCATTGTATAATTTTATGTATGTGGTAGTAGCAACTTTAAATGCAATTTAATCAAAACAAAGGAAAAAATTTAAAAATCTGTATATCTACAAAACGGCTAAAAAGAAATACCTTTCAAATAATATACGTTTGGTCAGAGTCGGGATAAAACGGTAGAACAAAACATCGGTTACAAGAAATCGCCTAGCCTATTAATATTATAGATGTAAGGAACGATACATTGACAACCATGAGAGTGTAGAAACCTTCAACTATAGATTTATACAGTTTACAGCATATGCTATATAATATAATTTATAATTATAATTATTAGGGAATATATAAATTTGTTACTGTCTTTTAACACAGGCTGTAACCCACTTTGTATATAAAATTAAAACACTAATATTAATGTGTCTTATAGAATTATGATCAATACATGAGATTACTGGTTTTGTCTCTATCCTCTTTAGTTTCATAATAAAAAAAGTCAAGGCTCAAAGGTTATGAGTGCAAATTCTACAAATTTATTATTTAAAAAAAAAATCCAAAATAATTATTGAGTGAAACATTTTTTCTTAGGAGACGAGATTATTTTTGTTATCAAACATATTTCTTAATTATAATTTATTTTAAATACTACAGAATATATTATATGTTTCATGAAGACAATAACCTTCTTATTAAAAATATCTAAGTACTTATAAAACAAGGTTCATATGTTTTAACAAAAAAAATGTTTTTAATTTCAAACTACAATACAAATTTTGAGATTTCTTAAAAACTACTTCAGATTAATTTTCAATGTCAACATCGTATAGATAGACCAACACCAAAATAACAAACTGTAAATATAATAATAAACTCACAGCAAATAATTTATTATCATTACTGTTTTATGAAACTCAAATTTATTATTAAACAATTCTTTTTTTGCCAATTATTGAAGTAGCACTTTAACCACAATTGAATTTTGCCAAAGAAATAAATTAAAAAGAAAAAAAAATGGTCAGGAAACAAATAAAAAATCCATCTCAATTCTTTATAAATTTGAACAAATATCAAGAATCAAAATTTGTATAGCCGGTATTTAAGTAATGAATCTGATATTTAACCTTGCCACAAATGACCCAATAAACTTCACCTTAAAATATGGGATTAAGGGAAAAGTAATGTCTTACCTGAGAAAACTTTAAAACAAATTTAGCTGAACTTTGAACAATCAAAGGGTCACGCTTAAATTTAGGGATTAGTATAAAAAAAAACAATGGGACAGTAGAAAGAGCTCAACAAAATGTAGATGAACAACTGGACAAACTTTGAAAATATTACTTCTATATTTTTCTAAAAATCTGAGGGGCAGTTCACCGCATTCGATATCGAATAAAATCAATCGAAATTCCATATTTTGGTTTATTATTTGTAGAAAAGGGACAAACGTAAGACCTCATTTCACATTTATTCTTAACTAGGGGCCATAATTCGTTAACTGTGACAGAGTAAAATTATTTTTGGTGTTTTATTTTGGAGACTAAACAAATAATTTAGAATCAGTTTTCTTCCCAAAGCCGTTAACAAATTGAAGTCGGACAAAAACTGATCGAGTTAAAGGTCGATAAGTTGACGGAAACGGTTTTTTAGAATAACGTCGAATTTGAGGGTGTTTCTGAAATTTTTTGACACAATTTGTAATTTACTCAACGAGACCTATAACTCACGCTAGTTTGTTTTTTAAATTTTTTCACTGTAGCACCGTGTAATTTTGTAACTATTTTTCTTACTAAAATTTAAAATATTTTATTATGCCAATCGCATAAACAACATTTAATGTTATGTTTTCCTATGATTTAATCAATGAAAACAATTTTTATTACTGTAATTTTAAGTTTTTTATTTACCAAAAATCAATAATCTTATCTAAATCTACAAATTTCACAGAATGAGAGAATTTTAAAAATGTGTTATCAGTACTTGAAATTTATATAAATAGATATAATTTGCTTAAAAGCGGTAAATTTCAAGTGAAACTAATAAATTCTCACTTTGAAAACTAAACGTAATCATTACGGATTTTGTTTTCTATATCAAAGCATACCTCTTTTTATTTCTTTCTTTAATTTTATATTTACGTTGATTCTCAAGAACTGAAATAGTTAAAAACAAGAGCATTAAACTCGGTTATGCCGAATCTTTGATACCCGCCACCCGTGCTCTAAGCACAATCGTATAACCAAGAATATCAACACTAAGAGACAATAAGTACGAGTGTTAAATTCGGTTCTGCCGAATTTTTTGATACCCCCCCACACGCGTTTTAAACTCAATATTACGCCTAATGTTGAGTACGGCTACAACTTTAAAACTGTTGCCGATACTGAAACATCAATTCCGAATACCAATTAAATTTAAAGTTAATTGCTTTTCTTCTTGGCCAGTTTCTATTAAAATTTATTTTTATGAAAAATAATGATCATGTCTTCTATAGAAAGGATTAATTACTATTTGATTACTAGAGTAGAAATCCTATAAGTTCCCTAAGTACTTCATAGAACAGTAATGAAATTCATTCATTTAACGCAGCCGGCATCATAATAATACCCAAAGTTTGATCCTTATAAGCCTGTTTTGAGACATTGGAAGTCATACTATAATAAAAAAAAAAAATTCCAATGATTCTTGGCTACAAATTATTAATATTAAAAAAGGAAATTTTAAAATAATTTTATTTAATACAAAAAAACAAAAATAATAAAAACAGGGGTCGAATCGTCGCATTCGTTATCGAAATTTTTCGATCGAAATTATTTTTTTATTTTCCAAAATAAAATACTAAGAGTAATTTTACTTTGTCACAGCTAACGAGTTATGGTCCACAGTTAATAATAAACGTGAAACGAGGTCTGACGATAGTACGTCTTCTTTAAATAATAAACCAAAATATGGAATTACGATTAACGTTAATCGATATCAAATACGACGATCTGCCCCCAAGTAAGAAACTAAAGAACAAACTAAAATCTTTAATTTTTTATTTTAAATTTTAAATTTCTAATTTATAATTTTTAATTTTAAATTTTTAATTTTTAATTTTTAATTTTTAATTTTTAATTTTTAATTTTTAATTTTTAATTTTTAATTTTTAATTTTTAATTTTTAATTTTTAATTTTTAATTTTTAATTTTTAATTTTTAATTTTTAATTTTTAATTTTTAATTTTTAATTTTTAATTTTTAATTTTTAATTTTTAATTTTTAATTTTTAATTTTTAATTTTTAATTTTTAATTTTTAATTTTTAATTTTTAATTTTTAATTTTTAATTTTTAATTTTTAATTTTTAATTTTTAATTTTTAATTTTTAATTTTTAATTTTTAATTTTTAATTTTTAATTTTTAATTTTTAATTTTTAATTTTTAATTTTTAATTTTTAATTTTTAATTTTTAATTTTTAATTTTTAATTTTTAATTTTTAATTTTTAATTTTTAATTTTTAATTTTTAATTTTTAATTTTTAATTTTTAATTTTTAATTTTTAATTTTTAATTTTTAATTTTTAATTTTTAATTTTTAATTTTTAATTTTTAATTTTTAATTTTTAATTTTTAATTTTTAATTTTTAATTTTTAATTTTTAATTTTTAATTTTTAATTTTTAATTTTTAATTTTTAATTTTTAATTTTTAATTTTTAATTTTTAATTTTTAATTTTTAATTTTTAATTTTTAATTTTTAATTTTTAATTTTTAATTTTTAATTTTTAATTTTTAATTTTTAATTTTTAATTTTTAATTTTTAATTTTTAATTTTTAATTTTTAATTTTTAATTTTTAATTTTTAATTTTTAATTTTTAATTTTTAATTTTTAATTTTTAATTTTTAATTTTTAGTTTTTAATTTTTAATTTTTAATTTTTAATTTTTAATTTTTAATTTTTAATTTTTAATTTTTAATTTTTAATTTTTAATTTTTAATTTTTAATTTTTAATTTTTAATTTTTAATTTTTAATTTTTAATTTTTAATTTTTAATTTTTAATTTTTAATTTTTAATTTTAAATTTTTAATTTTTAATTTTTAATTTTTAATTTTTAATTTTTAATATTTAATTTTTATTTTTAATTTTTAATTTTTAATTTTTAATTTTTAATTTTTAATTTTTAATTTTCAATTTTCAATTTTTAATTTTTAAGTTTTAATTTTAAATTTTAAATTTTTAATTTTAAATTTTTAATATTTAATTTTTAATTTTTAAATTTTTAATTTTTAAATTTTTAATTTTAAATTTTTAAATTTTTAAATTTTTAATTTTTAATTTTTAATTGTTAATTTTTAATTTTCATTTTTATTTTTATTTTTTATTTTTAATTTTTAATTTTTAATTTTTAATTTTTAATTTTTAATTTTTAATTTTTAATTTTTAATTTTTAATTTTTAATTTTTAATTTTTAATTTTTAATTTTTAATTTTTAATTTTTAATTTTTAATTTTAAATTTTTAATTTTTAATTTTTTTATTTTTAATTTTTAATTTTTCAATTTTCTATTTTCAATTCACATTTTTAATTTTTCGTTTATATTTTTTCGATTTTGCGATTTTTTTTAATATATCGTGATAACGATAAAATAATATGTGACAATATTACTAACATAGCTCATGGTAGTTGTGTTTGTTGGTATGATTGCATCACTTTTTGTGGCTTTTTTGTGAACTGTGAATGTTGTTGTAAAATTATTATGTTCAACCACTAAAATATTACAACAAACACACTGGCTTTTTTGTTTTTCTTAGAGGTGTCTAGATATTTTTGCTCGTGTCTAAGCACAATGACGCCCGATTTACCCCATTTTAAGTACCAGCCTAATGGAAATTATGGCAAATGATATTATCGTAACTTTACCTAGTTAAATGTTTTTTTTTTTTTGTGAATGAGCGCGATTTAAACAGACAGACGGACAGACATACAAACGGACATCCATTTTTTCGAACTACTCACGTTAATAATGGAACCCCTCAGACAAAAATGTGCAAAGCTGTCTCTGTCATAGTACTCGAGATGCCACGCCCACTTATCCGATCCTACCTATTTCGGAACGGCTACTCAAATTAATAATGGGTGACCTCACACAAATTTGCAAAGGTCCCCTAGCATAGTACTCAATATATATGATATTAAATATTCACTTTGTATGGGAGGTGCCACGCCCACTAAAAATATCAAAAAATTTTAACCTATAGTTCCTTGCAGATACACACCAAGGCTGTTAAAATTTCAGGAAGATCGGTCGGTAGCTTATAGCCTCCTACAAGCTACAAAAAAACAAGCATACTTTCGCATTTATATAAGTATGTATATAGATTTTAATACCTTTTTTTACTATTTTACTAATTTTAAAACAAAAATTAATATTATTGTTTTAGAATATGGAGGTCAAGAAATTCACTAATTGGCAACAACTTGTTTAATACTCGTATGTATGACAAAGCTACTTTAGATAATATGATTAACTAATAATAATATAGTTGTTCAGTATGACGAACACATTATTAAAATAAAATTGTTGATTGTTAACAAAAAAAAATTGTTAAATCAATAAAAATATTGTTGAGTGATAACAATTTTAAGTAACAAAAATGGTTATTATATTAACAAAATCGGTGTCTTAGTGCCTTTTAAATTAAAAAAATTGTTTACATGAATGAAACTGGTACTTAATATGACAATTTCTTTGTCGTAATTTTTTTTTTGTGTATTCGTAGTATTCTCAAGTTTTGATAGCAAATTTTTCGGGTTTCAAGTATGAATAAAGTTATATGTATATATTATAGCCAATTGCTAATAATATCTTCAATTTAGAAATCTCTAATAAGAATACTAAATAAGTTACTTTTTTCCCCAGCCAATGAACATAGAAACGGTTAAAAAACATTTTATTTTTAAACATACACTTAAATATTAGAAATATTAATACATTCATTATTACTTATTTCAATATATATATATTGTACTTATGATGCCTCTAAAGGCGTGTCAATTAATAAACTCAACAATTTGTATAAAGTTCCATTGAAATTGTGTATAATTTTGCTTAAACATGACTGTAAATATTGTTATATTAATAGGAAGTGATTTTAACTGAATTGAAATGTTATAACCATGTACATTATAGATTTAAACAATTATAAGCAAATAAAAAAAACATGTTTGCAAAAAAAATAACGTTATTTTTTGTTTTCTTAACTAGTGCGGTAGGTTAGTGATGTATTTATTTGTATAAATAAGTAGTAGATGCTGTTATATTCACAAACTTCAAGACATCAATTGAGATACACTTCAGTGCGAATGTTAAGTTGAGCAGCAAAAATAAAGTTAATGCAAAAAATAGCCTAAAACTCTTAAAGGGGGGATGGATGCTTTAGAAAGGCATAAAGTTTACAAAAGTATGTCTACTAAAATATAAAGCAATTTCTAAGTCGATCGAAATTGGTTATTCTTTTACAGATTTAGGCGACTAATTATTTGCATACGTATGCATAGAATATTTCACTAAGAAATTTTTTTAATTATTTCTACCATTAAAATATAAAATATAGCCATATTGCTTAAAACTCAAGATCAAATGTTTTCACTTTAATTAAAGCAAAAAGCGATTAGCACATTTGTTTCAAAAAATTTATCTATATTTTGCAATAACGTTTTGAAGTACCCTCCCCACTTCATACGTAATGTGTAAAAAAATATTAAATAATGAGTTAAGCATGCGCAAAAAACATTATGGAAGTATACAAGTGAGTTAGTTTCTAGACACGATAACTAACCTACGCTACACTTGTGAATTTTGTGTGTTTATTTTTAAAAACATTTGTTAACAATTCCCATATGTACGAGTATGTATAAACCAAATTATTATAAAAAATTTTGCTGTCATTCGATTTCAACCAAAATCAAAAATATTAGAGCAATGAAAAGAAAAATTCGTGATCACTAAAAAAAACAAAATCTATAATATTAATAGGCTAGGCGATTTCTTGTTACCGATATTTTGTTCTACCGTTTTATCCCGATTTTGACCAAGCCTATATTATTTGAAAGGTATTTACTTTTAGCTGTTCACCAGATTTACCGATTTTTAAATTTTTTCTTTTATTTTGAGTTAATTGCATTTAAAGTCGCTACAAACACATACATAAAATTATACATAAGCTATGTGTGTGTTTAATAAATTTGTTAATGAGTTTGTTATCTTCATTCACAATAATAATAATCCAAAAAAGGATTGGTTTGTGAATTGGCTAATTTGATAAATAAAGTTGCCTAGAAATTGCACTCGAATTTCGAGCGTTGGAAGCTGCTAGTACCTTATTAAACTCTTTCTTTTAACTCATACTCTCTGTCTGTCTGTCTGTCTGCCATGGGGCAACCCCATTCCCCCTCATCCAATTGATCTGAAACTTGGCCCATAAACTTGTTGTGACTGATTAATTTTGGGGTAGTCACGCACAGTCACGGGGTGATTTAAACACCATTTCCCCTCATCCGATCGATCCGAAGCTTTGTCCACAGACTTGTTGTGGCCAAAGATTAATTTTAAGATAGTCACACACAGTCACGCATACTCACGCACAGTCACGGAGTTGTTTTAACCCCATTTCCCGTCATCCAATCAATCTGAAACTTGCTCCATTGACTTGCGACCAAAGATTAATTTTAAAATAGTCACGCAAAGTCACGCACAGTCACGGAGATATTCAAAAGTCATATTCATAAGGAAAGAAAGAGTTTTAATATGGGTTAAATTATTTTTGATCTTTATTAATCATAGAAATATTTTTTTACTATCGTTAACAATGTTATTGGACCGTTCTAATACTTATATTGGGCGTTTCATGTCAAGTGGTCCAATTATTGAAACCGATGTCTTCCGATCGGGATGAAATTTGCATCAAGAGTAGTCCTATTAGATAGTAGTTTAGACACAAGTTTTCAAGTCAAGAACTCTCTGAATTAGAGGGGATCAAAATTTGACATTTTGGCCAAACAGATCTTTTTCTCATCCATGTAACTTTTTCCCTATTGTTGTTAGCAAAATTTGTCCGGAATAGTTAAGATAGCTATTACTTCAATCTTTCGAAAAACAAAAATTTAAATATAAACAAAATAGAAAATTATAGTCGGTCTACACCGGCTATATGATACCCTATACCATTATTTAGAGACCCTATCTCTTCGGTCCAACTATTTGGATATAGAAAATAAGCATAAACCAAATTTGAGTGACATTGTTATTAATTTTTTTGGCTGCAGATATGAAAAAGTTCATATCGGATGCTATATTTATATGGGGACTAGGCGGAAAAATATACCGATCCTAACCATATTTGGTAAAATCACTTATATTCTGAAAAAATATATACAAACCAAATTTGAGAAAAATCTGTGCAATATTTTTGTTTTTTGATAGATTTAAGTGAAAATCGGGAAGCAGCTTTATACGGGGGCTATGAAAAAGAATTGCCATATGGGGTTTATTTTTGGACAAATGATAAATAGCTGTAATAAACACACACAAACCCAATTTGACGGAGATCTATATGATAATTTGGATCGTATCGCAACTTAAGTCGATTTCATAGGGGTCATTTGTATGGGGACTGGGTTTGAACATGTACCGAATTTCACCAATTTCAACAGCGGTTATACTATGGCCGAAAAGAGCTTATATACCAAATTTCATTAAAATATATTCATATTTGCGACCTGTAGTTTGATTACAATTTACATGGACACACAGGCGGATAGCCGGAGGACGGACGGACATTACTAAATCGACTCAGAAAGTGATTCTGAATCGACAGGTATAATAAAAGATGGTTCTAGGTCAAACAGCAGCACAAAGTCATTATACCCAAACCACATAGTGGTATGGGTATACAAAACTTTTTGACTTTTTTTTCCAAAATCAAAATTTTGTTTTACTTTTTTTTATTTTATTTTTTTGCTCAAAAGAAAGCTTAGGGGTTTTCTTTAAAGAGCTTTTTGGTCGCTTAGTGGGATGCTAGGGGGAATTCTATCAAAAAAAAGTATTGTATATATAGAAATGTTGAAAAATAATATTTTTTTTTTATTTGATATTTTTATTTTTTATTTAATATGTAGTAATAATAAAAATAAAAAAATAAATAATTTAATAAAATTTAATCTTAATCACATTAGATCCATTTATATCTATTTAACTATTTTTTAATTATTTTATTGTAGCTGATGAAGTATTTAAGTTTTCTAAATTTTTAAATACTCAGGCTTTCATCCAGCTTATTTATCGCCTTTATTGGCTGCTTTTTTACCAATCATTTCTTGTCGTTAATAGGTTCAGCTGTTGATTTCGCTGGCTTTGGAAAGAAATCGCATTGAGTTGAGGCAGAAAACTTGGGTCTTCCATCGATTGTTATCGCAATATCGAATCTGCTCTTCATTGTTTTCAATGTTTCCTCATGATCCTCTTTGCTACTAAAAACTATTTTAGTTTCTTTACAATAATTCTTTGCCCAATGGAATAGAGCAGTCGCATCTAAGATGCGATCTTAGGATGAAAATGCCACTCAGCTGGCATTCCAAAATCTTCTTTGTGAGCTATATGATTTGCGAAGCTACTTTTGTTTTTTAAATGTTGACGAGCTTCATCCGAAACGTGTTTTTAATCATCGGATATGATTGCCATACTTTTGTGTTGCAGTTTTTCATCTTTCATTTAGTAAATAATTACTGTGAACATAGTTGCTTGGTCGTTATTGAAGTGGAATGCGAAATCATTTCAAGTAACGAATTCACCAGACTTAAAATTTATTTTCAAATACTTGAAGAATGACCATTGCTCTTTGACCAAAAAGTCATGGGTTCTCAAATTTAGCAATCCTGTACACATATCTTCCACAAACTCATCCACATTTAACACGATTGTTTTCAATGTGAATCTGTCAGTCTGAATCCAGGATTCAAATTTGACCTCTATATATTCTCGATCAAAAGAGTTGATCAAATTCTCTTTGATGAATGTGGTTTCCAAGCAATTTGTACATTCACCTAAGTGGCAAGAAGTTGTTGAATTAGGAGACATAGTCAATATAAGGCAATCGCGGTAATCGTGTAAATCTTCTGGCGAATCAGTTAATCAACAGCTGAACCTAGTAACGCCAAGAAAAGATTGGCAAAAAAGCAGCAAATAAAGGCGATAAATAAGCTGGATGAGCCTGGGTATTAAAAATTTATAAAACTTAAATTCTTCATCAGCTACGATAAATTAATTAAAAAATAGTTATGTTATAAATGGATCTAATGTGATTAAGATTAAATTTTATTAAATTATTTATTTTTTTATTTTCATTATTATTATATATTACTTTATAGAGCTGATGGCCTATGCAGCTAGTGCTCTCAATTAATATTTAGTCTTAGAATTATATTGTTAAAGAATTATATTGTTAAAAGTCTAATTCATAAACACTTTTTAACAGTTTAATAAGCTGTTAATAAGAAAAAATCGGAAAAACAGTATTCATAAACACAAAATAGCTTATCAAACGTTTTATAAACGTTTGTTAAATATGAAATTTTTATTGTAGGCTTTACCCTACTTTAAACCTTTGATAAAATGACATTTCTCAATGTTTATTTACATTAATTGGTCCAGTTAAAATAAAATTACCATTTTTGTATTTATTTCAATAAAAAATAGATAAATCTGTTTTAAATAAATAAAAAAAATGCATTGATTAATTTAATTGGAAGAATTGGTAAGTATAACAAATTCTACAACTTCTAGTTTTTTATATTGTAGCTAATTAAAATGAAGTCCTCATCTTCTTACCATTAAGGTCTGCCCTTGATAGTTTATTTTCCAGTGCATAAAAATAAGTCCAAATATTGGCAAACATTTTCTGTGACTCCAAATCACTAAAAGAAACAATAATAACTTTTCGGTATTGTAGGGTAAATTACTTTTGGCTTAAGTGGAGATTAGGGGCAACTCCCCAATCAGTTTCAAATTCTCACCAGTTATAAAACATTTTATTGCGATTCTAGTAAAAAAAATTATTTTTTTCGGCGGTCGAGCCTATTTCCCTAGTTATAGACTTCCGAAGTTTTGACAACTTTTGATAAACTTTTCCTGCGGCGCTTAAAAAGAACTAAAAAAATATATAGAGGAATTAACCCACTAACAAATATATTTTCATAGTATTATGAAAATTTTTGATAAAAAAATATGAATATATATTTCGAAAAAACTAAAAAGTGTAGGTAAAATCCGTAATATATCCGGTCCTGAAAGGGTTGAGAGGTCGAAATATATATCAAAATGAAGCTAGTGGACCCAGATTTTATTCAGTTTACGTAAAAGTACACATGATATATGTCTATTTACGAGATAAGTCAATTTTTTAGAAAAAACTCTATTACAAATATACAAAATTTTAAATAGGTTCATAATGGGTTAATAGATTTTAAATTTAAAAACATCAAATAAAAGGCACTCAAGTAAGCTTTCAAATGATATATATCGCTGAAATCCGATGCTAAATAACACAGTTATATACAAGTCCATGTCAAACTTTCTAGAATCATCTCAAAAGCCCCTACTTCCCTCCAAAAAAAAAATAAAATCGGAGCGTTTCCCCTAAACTCTACTTGTTCCGTACTTTTTAATTCTGATATTCAATTGATATTTTCTGAAATGCAATTGATGTTTTCTGAAATAAAATTGATACTTTCTGAAAATCAATTGATATTTTTCACATATAAATAAAAATTAATTCAAAACAAACCAGTGTTGTTAATTTGCTACGCCATATTCGTTATTCGACTACTTTTACTACCACGCCGAACAAATATGTGTAAAAAATTATTTTTTTTATATTATTATCATATGTTTACAAATATCTTTTGTTCCTTTATTAAATTGAAGTTATTTTTCTACAAAAATTAAAATAATTTCTAATATAAAAGAAAATAAATAATTAATAAATTAACCAATAGATGATTTATTTATTTTATTCATCACTACCAACAAACTGACAACAACAGAGGACTAGTGTTGCCACCACACAACTATAAATCAAATGAAACGTTTAATAGCTAATTTTCTGTTATTACATGTTTATGAATAGTGTTTTCTAATAATGGTTTATAAGACAAAATCCGTGTAATAACAAAAGTATACTTTAGAGGCAAAATAAAGTTTTTTTATGAATTAGACCGTAAATTAAAAAATAATAATATTAACAATAATGTTAATAAATAAAAAAAAAATAATTTTTCAACATTTCTATAGAAAAAAAAGTGTTTTTTTTCCTGAGGTTAATATATTGCGGGTATTATCGAAGGCATGAAATTTTAGTTATCGTCGGAAAGGTTAATTAGTCAAGTTTCTCAGTATACGTTTTATTTTTAAAGTTTTGGAAACACTTACCACTAATAGGAAAAAATTGATATTAGTACATATGCTAAAAATTGAAAAACCGTTGTCTTGAGTTACAAAACATTTTTTTTTTTTTTTTGATAGATATCCCACTCGAATCCCACTAAGCGTTCTTTGAAACTTTGAAGTCCTTATAAAAGGCAGTATATACGTACTGTTGGAGAATGAAAAAACTAAAAGTTTTCAATCAAAAATCATTTTCAAACCAACAATTTTTATTAGAATTAAATATTTTATAGTTTGACAAACAACTTTTTCCCTTAACAAATAACATTGAAATTGTTTGTTTTGTATTTCCCGAACAAATCGACAAAAGTTTGAAAGCTCATATGGGTTGGCAATTTATTATAGTTAATGGCAATAAATCTATATTTTCTCTAAATTGTTGTTGTTATTCACATACATACATATGTTTGATTTGTTTGAGGTTTCAACTTATTTGTTTGTTTGTCTTTATAAATACATACTTACGATTCCAAACAATGCAATGCAAGGTCAATATTTAGAGAGCTGATCTGCTTATAATCTGTCTCGATGACAATTAAGGCGAAATTTTTACGCGTTACCTTTTAATAATACAACAACAACAACAAACTTGCAAAAAAAAAACACAATTGCCAACAAAAACTATCAATTGAACACAATCAATATCGAACTATTGTTTGGTTTTCGAGTGTTGGCTAAACAATTAAGGCAAGACAAATGGTTTGAAAATTTTTTTTAATTTTTTTTTATTATTGCAAACCAGTACGAATATAATGAACGTAATTTACAGTATTTTTGAAATCAGAGCACATTAACAATTTTAAAGAAACGTGCAGATTCATATATTAATTAAATGTATATGACTGGTAAATGTTTATGTATGAACCCTCGGACTTCCTTATTCCTTTTAACCAGACTACTTGTAGCATTACGAAATCCTTGCACTTAACGGGTTTGACATTGACTTTTTCAGTCTGATGATTTTTTAAGTTCTTTTTGTAAAAGCCGCACCTACTCACTGTTGTCTTGTGTTTTTGTTTGCAAAACTACAATAAATAGTAGGTATTATGTAATTTTGTCTGAAAACATTTTTTTTTTCCAACATTCTTTCTATATATGGGTCATGAGAATAACTTGAATAAATTTTGTATGTATTCATACAACATAAGAACATTTAATGAAACACAATCATCATCATTAACAACAACAGGTTCATAGTGCTAGTGACAGCAAGGTCAAAATCATCCTTAAAAGCTGTGAGATCACCTGTAATTGCCAACAGAGAGGTAGGTAAAAATGGGATTGCATATACTACATGATTTAAATTGATAATAATATTTATGAACTTAGTGACAAATTCGTAAATTAATTTTAATCTGTTGCTTTTCGTTGGAAAAATTAAAATATTTAATATTTGATTGTACACTTGTTTCGTATAGGAAAACATTTCATACATTTACATCGTCAACTTTCTGACCACAGGTAGAATAATTAGTTGCCAAAAATTGATATTTAAACAAGTTCATTACAACAACAGCAACGTTATCGTAATGAAACAAACGCACATTGCTCATTCTCAATATGATGACATTCAATTTAGCAGCAAGCACCAAATAAAAAAACAAAAAAACAAAAAAAAAACAGCGAAACAAGTTGATATGAGTAAATAACCTTGAATAACACTGTAGGCACAAAAAAAATTAAATAACATGTGTAATGCGACGAACACAATATCGACAGCAGCAGCAGCAGCAACAGCAACAACATACAGAAAGCACATAATTACAATTGCAAGCCTCAAATCTACAGACACTTTAAGCTCTTCGACGTAATCGACAAAGAACATCTAAATTATGGCGGCGAGAAAATCATTTTTGAATTTCGACAAAGAAAAAACACTTGTCCCTAACTTAATGAGCGGAAAGAAGTAAAAAAATAATATCAAAAAATATAATAAACAAGTAAGAAATGCATACTAAGTCTAGACCGACTATATGACCCCTATACAATTAGTTTATGGAAAGGGTCTCAAGTCCAACTAATTAGATATAGAAAATAAGCATAAACCAAATTTGAGTGGTATTGTTATTTATTTTGTGCCTACTGATTTGAAAAAGATAACATCGGATGCTACTTTTATACGGGGACTAGGTTGAAAAATGGACCGGTTCTGACCATATTTGGTGAATTCACTTACTTTTCAAATAAACATATACAAACCAAATTTGAGAGAAAAAACTGTACAATGCTTTTTGTTTTTAGGTAGATATAAGTGAAGATCGGGAACCAACTTTATATGGGGACTATGACCAAAATTGGGTTTATTTTTAGGTTAATAATTAATGTTTGTAATAAACACATACAAATCAAATTTGACCAAAATTTATAACATAATTTTGATCTCAGAGCAATTTAAGTCGAATCCATAGGGGATGTTTGTATATGGACTAGATCTTAACATGCACTGATTTTCACCTTATTAAATAGTGTTCGTACTACGACTGACAATAGCTTGTATACAAAATTTCATCAAAATATATTCATATATGCGATCTGTAGTTTGATAACAAGGTTTATATATACACGCAGATGGACTGACGGGCATCGCTAAGTCGACTCTGAAAATGCTACTCAGTCGATCGGTATAATAAAAGATGGGTCTTGGTCAGATATTTTTGGTTGTCACAAACATAAGCACAAATTCATTATACCCTCACCACATAGTGATATAGAGTATAAAAATTAACTTTTAATCATTCCCGCCAAAAAAAATATACCTTACCCAGAAGCAGGCTTGTAAGGAAGAGTTGAGTTGTCTATCGCTTACTAAGCTGCTTGCAAAAATCATTGTTAACAATGTGCCATTTGGTAAGTCTTTTTACAGCAGCTAAAATGTGCTTCTTTCATAGTGCTTGTACTTGTGTAAATATCATGCCGCTGTAAGTGAATTAAAAGCGCTTATTTCAAATTGTAAAATTAATTTAAAAATTTCAGCCTTATTACCTGATTTTTTTAGCAGCAGTAAAGAAGCCAGAAACTATATAACTTGTGTCTTCTGCTTTAATAAACTGCATTCTTGGAAGCATGCTATTAGAAAGCGCAACCCAAGAAGAATATACTGATTTCAAAACTATGATTTTTTTGCTGATTTTCTGTCATAGAAATGTTTTAGAATTGAGCGTTTTACTATTTTCTAATATGTATCTACTCGCATATCTACTTTCTCAAAAGAACACAAAGCAGCAATGCTAACTTTTTCTAAAAAATTAAACGAAAAGTAGTACCACAAAAAAGCGCTGAAAGGCGCTAAATTATAATGAAACGAAAAGGGCTAAAGAAGACAAAAAAAATGTTAATAAGTACATGAGAAATTTTAATTATATCTGTTGGTTTTTAAATAAAATCGCATCATAACCTCATTTTTAGGCCGTAGTATTGTTTTTATATAAAATTTTTATTTTTTAACTAATTTCTATACCAATATTTAATGGAATTAGTTAATAAATTGATTAGTACATAATTAATCTATAATATTAATAGGCAAGGCGATTTCTTGTGACCGATGTAACTTTGTCAGTTTGACCCCGATTTTGGCGAAACATACCTCATTTGAAAGATATTTATGTTTAGCTGTCCACCAGACTTACAGATTTTTAAATTTTTACATTTTTTTTTTTTTAGTAAACTGCATTTAAAGTTGCTACTAACACATACATAAATAAAATTATAAAATTCTGTGTGTGTGTTTATTAAATTTGTTAATTTTTTTGCAAAAATTGTATACAAAAAGCCCTGTGTTGAATTGAAAAATAACGACAATAACGCAATCGCATTTCATTATAATAATTGCATATCACATGCCCTGTCTGTGTTGAATTGAATAGCATACCTTTAGGCGGCATAAAACATTGAATGGAATAAATTGAATGAAAAAATAACATTTCCTAGAATTTGCACTCGAATTTCGAGAGCTGGGCTCTGCTAGTATGTATTAAAGTATTAATAGAACTACGTATTAAAAAACTTTAAAAATTTTGAAATTGGACTGAACATTCCATCGACTTCAGAGTTTGAATATTTAAGAACAAAACTTGAAAATAAGAGATTTTGTAAATCTATTTTAACAATAACGAAAATCCCGCAGGGTTTCATGATGGTTTTTAATGTTTTTGTAAGGTGTAATTTACCTGATTCGTATATATTGTTGTCAAAACAAACCTTTTCAAAGCTATAACCTAAATAGCAAGTTACAGATTTGATCTCATCCTTCACATTATTAATTATCCTGCAATTATCCTGCTTGTCAATCTTTAAGCTATTTGTGCATTTGATCAAATTAAGGCCAATCACGTACATTATATAAATATACTTAATTCAAATAATTACAATTTTAAAAGCGCACAAAATGGAGAATGAAAAGTTCCAATTTAGCGCTTTTTTATAAAAGGCTAAGTC
The DNA here is from genome assembly GCA_963682025.1 of Cordilura impudica. NCBI lineage: Eukaryota > Metazoa > Arthropoda > Insecta > Diptera > Scathophagidae > Cordilura > Cordilura impudica. The sequence goes on along the minus strand of OY821521.1, from coordinate 15,230,579 downwards.
TAGCGCAAAAAACGCTGACTCAAAACATCTAAGGAATTTTTTTCCTTATTCAATTTTCAGCTCTAAATAATTCAATAATAGTTTACTCGCAGATTCCAGCCCTCGAAATTCGAGAGCAAATTCTACGAAAATTTATTTTTTCATTTAATAAATTATTGACTCTAAAGGTATGCTAATCAATTTTAGTCAATTCACAATTCAACACAATTATTATTGTGAATGAAGAAAACAAACTCATTTTTTGTATTGCAAACACATTAACAAATTTAATAAACACACACATAAAATTGTATAATTTTATTTATGTGTTAGTATCAATTTTCAATGAGCTTAACTCAAAAAAAAAAAATTAAATTTGAAAATCTGCAAGTCTGGTGGACAGCTAAAAATAAATACCTTTTAAATAAGATACGTTTGATCATAATCGGGAGAAAATTGTTTAATAAATAAATCATCGGTCCCAAGAAATCGCTTTACCTATTAATATAATTATAACATTTACCAACTAACTCAATTTTGTGGGTAATCCCTGGATATATTTGTGTTACGTAATTGCGTTTTTAAATATCACAGAAAATAATATTGTAACAACCAATATTTAAAATTTTTTAAAATAAAAGCATCGTTCTTCCGCTGCGGAAAAAACAACGACGAACATCGTCGGCGTCAAAAATTGTGACTTCGTTTTAAGGTTGAGAATAAAATTGGTCGAGATCATAAAACAATCAGCAATTATCTGAATGATCCAGAAAATTATGGAAAAGACTAACAAGGTTGCATAAAACGAGCAACAGCAGAACCAGAGTGTAGATCATATCTACGCGAATCATAGAATTCTGCTGCATCCGCTCGATGCAGAGTGATAATTAAGTGTGCCACAAAGTTGGTAATTTAAATTAAGAAGAAGAATAGTATAAGGTAATATTTTTCAGAAGAAAAAAAATGTTACTTGGTCGGGCCTGATGGCTTTCTATATAATTTCTATGATTTGAAAAAATCTGAGCGAATTTTGTACCGTCGTCATACTGCTGTTGTGCCGTAATGAAAAGGGCGGCAATTTCATTTTATGGCGCCATAGATTTGGTTGGTTTAGAAGGTTGGCAGACCGCAGCGGATTTAATTGAACTTATAAAAATACAGAAAATTAATTTTGGAGAAATGGTCAAAGATGGATTTTTCAACAAGGCAACGTGCTTATCCATACAGATAGATGTGTAAAACTGTGGTATGGAGACAACAACGTGAAATTTATGGAGTGGCCACCTTGATCTCCGGACCTAAACATAATTGAAAATTTGTGGGGATAGTTATCGCTTATAATTCGAAGATAATTTGAAAACGGATAAAGTCTGATTGAAGATGCGTTTGAGCAAATAACAATAAATAGTGTACAAAGTCGGTATACGTCTCTCAATCAGACTTTTTTAAGTTGTTTGCATTGATGGAGGACCTACAAAATATTAACAATAAAATAGATTTATATCATTCGTTTTATTATCTACTTTTTAAGATGGGTTTATCCTGGTGTTGCACTGTAAAGAGTCGAAAAATTGAAAAATTTTATTTTCCGTTTTAAATTGTTTAATTTTCATTTCACTGTTGCCAAATAAGATTCAGAAACATAAAAAAATATTGGAAGAAAAAAATTATGGAAAGAAACCATGTTGGGAAATTAAATGAATAACATTAATTTTAAATTTCCTTTTTTATTTTCGGAATAATTTATGTTTTGAATAATTTCCTTAAACGTAAAATACAGGTTTTTTGATTACAAATTTGTTATTCACCACAAAAATTTTTTAAAAATTTGGCAACATTGGAGTTTCTCCGCACTGAAAATAAAGTATTTTTTTTTCAGCGCGGTAAAAAATTCGGCAACGGTCTGGTTATGTTTATAAGTCTGCTGATAATTTTTTTTTTGCCAAAATAAATATTTTCGAAAATATGTCAGCCTTATTAATGGTGAAATTGGGGATGTATACATGTTCAGACGTAATCCCCTATCAGACCGACTTATATGGTGTGTGTGACTATTACGCACTAATAAATATATATATTGATTCCTATGGTTCCAAGTTGGAACAAAGGGCCGTAACGAAATTCTTCCATTGGGATCTGTCCTGTGCGATTATTCTGATCTCAGACCAAGTTCTTCTTGTTTCGCTAATTTCGGAATCTAGCTGCCTTCTCCAGGTGTTAGCTGGTCTACCTCTTCTTCTGCTGCCATGAGGGTTCCAGTCAATTGCCATCTTTGATATGTCATCATGGTGTCTTCTCAAAATATGACCAACCCAGCTCCATTTCCTCTTTGCAATTTCTATGCGAATTGGTGTTTCACCTGTTCTTTGCCAGAGGTCTCTGTTGGAAACTACGTTCGGCCAAAATATTCGCAAAATTTTTCGCAAGCAACGATTAACAAATACTTGCAGGGATTGAATGTCGCTTGCAGTAGAGTTCCAGGACTCACATCCATATAGCAGGATAGAGCGAACATTAGAGGAGAAGAGGCGAAGCTTAGTTTTTATATGTATTTGTGGTGACTTCCATACTCTTTGTAATGCACCAAAAGACTGTTTTGCTTTCCTTATGCGATATGCAATATCATCACGTGAGCCGCCTGTTGTTGATATGATACATCCTAAGTAGCAAAACGATTGGACGTCCTCGAGTTCTATGTTGTTTACTCGGAACTTGGAGAGATTAGTCGAATTGATACGTAGAACCTTAGTTTTGTCGAAGTTAATGTGAAGACCGACACCAGATGCTAGCTGATGTATCTGATCCAATTTGGCTGACATGTCGGTAAAGTTATGTGCGAGCAGGCAAATATCATCAGCATAGTCAAGGTCTTCCAATCGACCATTCATACCCCATGTAATGCCTCTTCTTATTCGGGTTGCTTGCTGCATAATTGAAATAAATAGTCCGAAAATAAACCCTGATATAAAGCTCATTCCCGTTATTAACTTAAATATATCAAAACAAAGTACTGCATAATGTTTTTCAAATTTGGTTTATTTACGTTTTTGAGAAAAGTAAATGATTTTACTAAATAGATTAGATTAGATTTATTGATTTTTTTTTGTAAATAAAATACTTAAAATTACAGTAACAAAAATATTTTTCAATGATTAAATCATAGCAAGACATAACATTAAATGTTGTTTGTGTGTCTGATTGGCATAATAAAATATTTTAAAATGTAATTAGAATAACAGTTACAAAATTTTTATTATCTAGTATTGCGACTCATTTAGCTGTCGAAATTCAGAAATAATTAATTTTCTATATATTAAACAAATTGAAATAAATTTGTATAAGAGCTACTAAAGATGGTAATGACAGGTCCATATTTTTGACCTGGCCTCCATAACATCAAATATTAACTTTTTCATATCTGCACGAAAAAAATTATAACAAGTAAGAAAATTATAGTCGGTCTAGACCGACTATACGATACCCTATACCATGCGTTTAGAAACCCTATCTCTTAGGCCCAACTAACTGAACATTGAAAATAAGCAAAAACCAAATTTGAGTGGGATTTTTATTAATTTTTTTGGCTGCAGATATGAAAAAGTTCATATCGGATGCTATATCTATAAAGGGACTAGGTCCAAAAATGGACCGATCCTGATCATGTTTGGTAAAGTCTCTTGTATTTTGCAAAAATATATACAAACAAAATTTGAGAAGAATCAGTGCAATACTTTTGTTTTTAATAGATTTAAGTGAAGATCGGGAAGCAGCTCTATATGGGGTCAAAGGGAGCATTTTTGGACTACTCATTAGTGGATGTAATGAAGGCATACAAACCCAATTTGAGTAAGATCTATATTACAATTTGGATCTTATGGCAATTTATGTCGATTTCATATGGGTAATTGGTATGGGGGCTAGGTCTGAACATGGACCGATTCTCACCAATTTCAATAGCGTTCATCCCATGGCCGATAAAAGCTTATATACCAAATTTCATCAAAATATATTCATATTTGCGACCTGCAGTTTGATTACAAGCTTTACATGGACACACAGACGGACGGACGGACGGACGGACGGACGGACATTGTTAAATCAACTCAGAAAGTGATTCTGATTCGATCGGTATAATTAAAGATGGGTCTAGGTCAAATATTTTTGGTTGTTACAAACAGCAGCACAAAGTCATTATACCCAAACCACATAGTGGTATAGGGTATAAAAATTGCACTAAGATTTGGTTTATGCTTATAGTAGTAATAGTAGTTTATTAAAGCGGTGATTAAATACAACATTAAGAAACATAAATTATAAATATTATTCTATTTAATTAATTTCTTCATGCATTTGACAAAAATTTTAATTGAAAACTAAATCTATAATAATAATAGGCTAGGCGATTTCTTGTGACCGATGTTTTGTTTACCGTTTTATCCCGATTTTGACCAAATATATATTATTTGAAAGATATTTCTCTTAGCCGTTTTGCAGATTTACAGATTTTTAAATTTTTTCCTTTTTTTTCGAGTAAATTGCATTTAAAATTGCTACTAACACACACATAAAATTATACAATGCTATGTGTGTGTTTATTAAATTTGTTAATGTGTTTGTAATAAAAATGAGTTTGTTTTTTTGTGATGATTTGCGAATTGGCTAATGAAAAAAATAAAATTTCCTAGAAATTGCACTCGAATTTCGAGGGCTGGAATCTCTAGTATTAATTAAGTTGCTAATCAAGTTGATTACCTATTTGTTTGGAGAGAATTCAATCCATCACATAGAATTTGTGTTATTGGTATAACAATTTTTTTCATACAATGAAAATCAAATAAAATAATATTTAAATTAGCAATTACAACAATGACTTTTAATTGAAATGAATTTTAACATTTCGATGTGCAACTTTCTTTTTGAGTAAAGAAACCGTAAGAAGTGAAAAGAGAAGAACAAATTATTTTTCGATGCCAAATTAGTCTTATGAGAGAAACCTTAATTCTTTAATTCTAATAAACTGTTTTAAAAAACTTGCGTTTTAAAAAATAAAAAATAATATTCCATTATTAACGAATCTATAATAATAATAATAGGCTAGGCGATTTCTTTTGACCGATGTTTTGTTCTACCGTTTTATCTCGATTTTGACCAAACATGTATTATTTGAAAGATATTTCTTTTTAGCCATTTTGCAGATTTACGGATTTTTAAATTTTTTCCTTTATTTTGAGTAAATTGCATTTAAAGTTGTTATTAACATATACATAAAATTATACATATGCTATGTGTGTTTTATTAAATTTGTTAATGTGTTTGTTAATGAGTTTGTTATCATCTTCATTCACAATAATAATAAACCAAAAAAGTGTTGGTTTGTGAATTGGCTGAAGTTGAAAAATAAAGCTGCCTAGAAATTGCACTCGACTTTCGAGCGCTGCAATCTGCTAGTTCATTATTATTGTTTTTAATTGTAATTAGTTTGATATATTTGATTTTCTGCCGCAACATACAAATGTTAAATAAATCAATAGTTAGAATTTGGTTTATGTGTAGAATTAAGTTTCGGAAAATATTTTAGTTTAGACTACGGTCCGCTGTACGCAAATTGAATTTATTTGAAATTATAAATTTCATTATTAATAATAAAGATCGAAACTAAAATATTTTTTTTATATTTAAAAAAATTATAAATTAAAATATTATACAAACATATTTGTTTTAAAGTGGTTTTATAATTTAGTTTGTTAGATTGGAAGAGGCTTAAATAGTATAAATCTTTGCTTTGATTCTCATTTGGTTGTTTTCAGCAAATGCATATGAATTTAACTTTTGACCAAACAAACTAGCTACTGCTTTTGGTTACTGATGAGGATTGGAGACTCTTCCCGAAACAGCTGTACAACCTGTCATGCAGAATATAGATCAATTTTTGAAATAAATGTGCCAATGTTTTTTGCTTTATTTAAACTCAATCAATAAAAATGATAGAGATCGAAAATAAGATTTTTTATTTATATAAAAAATTATGAACTAAAATTTTATAGAAATATCTTGTTGAAATAAAATTTAAAGCCACATCACTGTGCAAACGCTTATATCAGTTTGCAATTCCGTTTGCGACCCTACAAAGTATATTTTATTGATTACTATAACAATTCGAGTCGATATAGCGACGCCCGTCCGTCCGTGTGTCCGTCCGTTCGTTTCTCCGTCTGTCTGTCTGCTGAAATCACGCTCATTCACAAAATAAACCATTTACTTGGGTAAACTTAGGATAATATTGTTTATTAATATTTCAAACAGATTGGTATTTAAAATGGGTTGAATCCTGCATCATAATGGCAAGACATGACCTAAAATATGGAGACACATCTAAAAATGTTAAAAATTCTGTATGATTGTTTAGTATCAAGTTGTTTACTTTTTCAAATATTTTGTTAACATCTATAATATTAATAGGCTCGGCGATTTTTTGTTACCGATTTTTTGTTCTACCGTTTTATCCCGCTTTTGAACAAACGTATATTACTTGAGAGGTATTTCTTTTTAGATGTTTCCCAGATTTACAGATTTTTAAATTTTTTCCTTTATTTTGAGTAAATTGCATTTAAAGTTGCTACTAACACATACTTAAAATTATACGTATGCAATGTGTGCGTTTATTAAGTTTGTTAATATGTTTGTTAATGAGTTTTTCATCTTCATTCACAATAATAATAAACCAAAAAAATGTTGGTTTGTGAATTGGCTAAGTTGAAAGTTGCCTGGAAATTGCACTCGAATTTCGAGCGCTGGAATCTGCTAGTTTGTTATAAATAGTGTAATAAGTCCAGATATTAAGGTAAACATAAATCCTAGGTGAAAGGTATCAAAGATTCGGCAAAGACGAATTTAACACTGTTACTTGTTTTGATTCTGATCGTGATGATATCAGTGGTTAAACTATTACATAATTACAATTATTATTCTATTTAATTAAATTATTAATCGATTTGACAAAAATCCAATTAGCAACATGAGTCGATATAGCGATGTCCGTCTGTCCGTCAGTCTGTTGATATCACGCTCATTCATAAAATAAACTATTTACCTTGGTATACTTAGGATAATTTGTTTATTATATCGAGCAGGTTGGTATTCAAAATTAGGTAAATCGGACAACAATGTGCCAAGATATGATCAAAAATATGGAGCCACCTCAAAAAAAAAGTTGAACGTTCAGTGTATTTGTTGTAATAATGTAGTGTAAAGTTTATCAATTGTTTACTTTTTTGATATATTTTGTTTACAATTGTTATAAAGATGTAGTGCAATAAGTCCAGATATTAATGTAAACGTAAAACTCAGGTGGAGGGTATCAAAGATTCGGCATAGCCAGATTTAACGACCTTACTTGTTAATAGTAATTAATTTGTTACAATTGAATTTCTGTCGTGACGAACAAATTTGTAATAAATTAATCGTGGATAGTGATGTCTACTACCAAACATTTAATAAACAAATTTGTATATCTAGAGCAATGGTTCTCAAGTGGTGGGTCGCGACCCCTGGGGGATCGCGATGACCTTGCAAAAAAATATTTAGCACAGTTAAGTTTTATAATTTGAGCTTAAAAATATTTATTTTTTTATTTTTTTTATGTACAAAATATTTTATAAATGTAAGGTTTTTAATAAAAAAATATTATACGTAGTAGAATTTTTGACACTTATGGTCGCTCAGACTCAAATAAAAATGGTGTTAATTGTCCAACATCATTTCTTTTCTATCAGCTGATTCAGTTTTGATTGTTATTGTTATTGGTATTGCTTGTGAAAAATCAAAAGTAAGGTTAAAAAATGGCACATCAAAAAAGAAGTTATGATGAAAGTTTGGGTTCACGTTTATTATAGAAAAAAAAATGGCGATAAACTGCACTAATGCATAATTTGACACAAAACTCTTTCAAATGAATCAATAGAGACGTCAAAATTGAAAAGACATCTTATTATCAATCACCGAACACTTAGATAAAAAAGTACTGGGGTCAAATCACCGCATTCGATATCGAGTAAAATCAATCGAAATTCCACATTTTGGTTTATTATTTAAAGAAGACGGACAAATGCTCGACCACGATTCGCTTTTCTTCTTAACCAGAGGTCATAATTCTTTAACTGAGACAAGGAAAAATTATTCTTAGTATTTTATTTTCGAAAATAAAAAAATGATATCGATAGAAAAATTTCGATAACGAATGCGGTGATTTGGCACCTGATTATTTTGCAACACAAGAAAAATCATTAAATAAGATGAAGTTGGATTCTTCAGGCAGTTTAAGTTCAGAAATTGATAGCGCAATTGAAGCTTCTTATGAGTTTTACATACTAATTGCAAAAAATAAAAAACTATGTGAGTCCGATCACAGGGGAGATGTGTAAATATCTTTTTACAGATGTGTAAATATCTTTTTACACATCAATTAAAATCAAACAGTAAACGCCATCTATGTATAGCAAGCAACTGCTATGTTTGTTATACTTGATGGTTGCAGTTGTTTGTTATACATTCATGACGCCTTCTGTTGGTTGTTAAATCAGCTAAATAAATTTAAATCATAATCTTTGTACCAATACGTTTACATATACCTCACACCGATTTTCCCTTGCGCTGTTCTTGTGATTGTATTGTGAAATAGATTTTTGCCCCCTGAGCGCACAGATGTTTACACATCAAAAAACCTCACACGATTGCTGACAGTTTGATTAAAAGATGTATTATTGCAGCTGCAAACCTTATGCTTGATAAAGTTAGCAAGGAAAAATTGTTGAGAATACCGCTGTCAAACGACACAGTCAAAAGAAGAATTGACGATATGGCAGCAAATATAAAAAGCCAATTAATAAAGAAATAGGGGACTCTCCATTTATTTTACTTCAATATGATGAAACTACCGATGTGTCGTATGCCAGCCAACTTTTATTTTATTGCAGATATATTGCAGATAATAAAATATGCGAGAAACTTTTATTTATTAAATCGCTTACATAAAAATTAAAAAAGAAGACGTAATCGAGGCGGTCTAGACCGACTATACGATACCCTATACCATGCGTTTAGAAACCCTATCTCTTAGGCCCAACTAACTGGACATTGAAAATAAGCAAAAACCAAATTTGAGTGGGATTTTTATTAATTTTTTTGGCTGCAGATATGAAAAAGTTCATATCGGATGCTATATCTAGGGACTAGGTCCAAAAATGGATCGATCCTGATCATGTTTGGTAAAGTCTCTTGTATTTTGCAAAAATATATACAAACAAACTTTGAGAAGAATCAGTGCAATATTTTTGTTTTTTAATAGATTTAAGTGAAGATCGGGAAGCAGCTCTATATGGGGTCAAAGGGATCATTTTGGGACTACTCATTAGTGGATGTAATCATCGCATACAAACCCAATTTGAGTAAGATCTATATGACAATTTGGATCATATGGCAATTTATGTCGATTTCATATGGGTAATTTGTATGGGGGCTAGGTCTGAACATGGACCGATTCTCACCAATTTCAATAGCGTTCATCCCATGGCCGATAAAAGCTTTATACCAAATTTCATCAAAATATATTCATATTTGCGACCTGCAGTTTGATTACAAGCTTTACATGGACACACAGACGGACGGAAGGACGGACGGACGGACGGACGGACGGACATTGTTAAATCAAATCAGAAAGTGATTCTGATTCGATAGGTATAATTAAAGATGGGTCTAGGTCAAATATTTTTGGTTGTTACAAACAGCAGCACAAAGTCACTATACCCAAACCACATAGTGGTATAGGGTATGAAAAGGTATTCAAGTAGGGGGGTCGTGGCCCGGTTGCAAAGCCTCAAAGGGGTCGTCCGACAAATGTTAGTGAGAACCGCTGATCAAGAGTGTAGCCATGCATCAGAATTTAAAGTTTAAGTAATAATAAAGACTAGCAGATTTCAGCGCTCGAAATTCGAGTGCAATTTCTAGACAGCTTTATTTTTAAACTTAGCCAATTCACAAACCAACACTTTTATGGTGTATTATTATTGTGAATGAAGATAACAAGCTCAACAAACATATTAACAAATTTAATAAACACATATCGCATATGTATAATTTGATGTATGTGTTAGTAGTAACTTTAAATGCGATTTACTCAAAATAAAGATAAAAAAATTAAAAATCTGTAAATCTGCAAAACGGCTAAACGGCCAAAAAGAAATACCTTTCAAATAATATACGTTTGGTCAGAATCGGGATAAAACTGTAGAACAAAACATCGGTCACAAGAAATTGATTAGAATATTAATATTATAGATAAAAAAAAATAATAATTTAAAATTTTAGAGAAATATTTTTTTTGAACTTTATTTTTAGTTTTTTTTTTTTTTTTTTGCAAAATATCGCAACGACGTGTAACGAGGCTCCCATGTAAACTGTGCCTCTAAATTGAACCTGTACGCATGCAATAATATGGATTTAAATTTGCTGCATTTTAGCGGTTTCAGTTATAACACATAAAAGTTTTATTTTTGGGGGTTCTGTTTTAATATCGATGTTTGTATGTTTAGCAGTAGTATATACATACATATGTATATATGTAGTATTATACGTGAGGTAGCCCTTGTTTTTGTTGCTCCTAAAATGTACAACAACTTGTTGATGTATTTTTTGTTTGTTTCTGCTTTTGTTGTTCTCGTAACGAATCGCAAGTTTAGTGACTGCATTTGACCTTTTGCATATAATTTTACGTTTTGTTAAAATACTAAATAACAACGAATTCGATCGATATCATAATCATCATCATAATGATGCCCGTAAATAATGTTTATTTCAGTTAAACCACTTTGTAACCTATGAAATTAAGCAAACATTTGTTGCATTTTTATGGTTTAATTTAAATTTATAAAAGGATTTTTAATTTAATGCTTTTATAATATCAGGTCAAATTTGCATCTTGTAATACTAATTAAAAGTTAAGACATTTGCACGACCTTTTAACGATATGACCTGTTATGATATAATTGAATATATCACTGCTAAATAACTTGTAATATTATTTAAGTATCATAATAAAAAATAAACATTTTTTAAAAAAAATCAAAATGACAGATTTAGGTTAAAAATGCACTTTATGGTGCAATAACCTCGTAGCAATAGAAAAAAATACAATCTTAGGCCTCTAAGATTGTTAAAAATTTTGGAAATGCATTACATATGGCATGAAATAGTTAATCGACAAATTTTGCTACCAATACAATTACAAGCTCGTATGACAAACGGGGTTGGGTTCACCATCAAAAAGTCTAAATATAAATGTTTGAAACTTAACTTAAATATAAATGTTTGTGAGACTGCACGTCACAAGTACGTATTTAACTATTTATAACAGTTATGTAATTCTAACGATAAGTTAAAAACGAGTATTGTAGACCTAAAGTTTTGAGAAAATTATGCAATAATCCAATGCAAGAATTTGCAACGCAACAAATTTTAGTTGGGACTTTTACGCATGTTAAAACATGTGAGTGCGTAAAACTGGCTTAAATATGGTTTATGTGGGTTGTCGGCGAAAACTGTATCTAGCAGCCATACGAAAATGCCAAATTTATGTAATTTTTTTTTTTTTTTTTTGGTATTAGGAAAAAACCAGATTAAGATTTAATTGTGATTAGAACAAGTTTTTTTTGTGAATGGAATTCTAATTGATTGAATTTTATGTGAAAACAAAAGTAAAAAAAAAAAATAATAAAGCTAAAAACAAAACAGGCTCTCCTAAATTTGCACAACCGCTAATAGCGTTAAGTTTATAACAAAAAGATATAAAACATCCATCAAGCACGTTGTCAAATTGATATTCTTATGAAATAGTATTTTTTTGAAAAAGTACCGTTCTATAAGAATATAGTATATTCACATAGGATACCTTTGTGAAATATAGTACCTTTTTGAAAAAAGGTTCTTTTTTAAAAATGACACAAATAAAATATAATTTTAGGACCTTTTTTAAAAAATATTATTTTTTTTAAATTGCACTTTTTTAAGGATATAAATAAAACATAATATTAGCAAATTCCCAAATTTGAATTCTCATAGAATACCTTTTTGAAAAATAGTACTTTTTAGAAAAATAGTACTTTGTTTAAAAAACACTTTCCCAAATTCATATTCTCATAGAATACCTTTTTGAAAAATAGTACTTTTTATACCCTCCACTCCAGTGTGCAGAGGGTATATATAAGTTTGTCATTCCGTTTGTAATAATTAGAAAAAAAAATCTGGACCCCATAAAATATATATATTTGTGATCCCTATAACAAGCGGAGTTGATATAGCGATGTCCGTCTGTCCGTCTGTCCGGCTGTCCGTCTGTCCGTCTGTGGAAATCACGATGACGGCTTCAATCGGGTAGCTAGGGTACTCGTTGGTATAAAAAATGATTATTAAAATCGTCCAAGTCGGTTAATCTGGTCCCGAGAATTGAGCGAAGAAGTAAGAAAAGTCCTGAGAAAATATGATTTGAATATGTGTTCTTGTCACGATAACGCCCTCAATAGGACAGCTAGGGCACTCGTTTTTAGTGAGAATGATTCACTAACATCATGAGAAGGTTTCTGTTTTTGAAATCGTGACAACAGGTTTCATAGGTGCCGAGAAATCACTGAAAAGTTAAAAAAAAATATGACGTTTTCCTAAATTTTGTATTTTGTCATAGCTGTGCATGTTGTTTTTGTGGTCGTTGTGTTAATAATATAAAAATTCATCAATATCAATATGTTTTGGTGTAATATTTAAGTTAATTAATTAATATAAGAAACTATGTAAAATCAATATCAATATTCTGCGAATTTTATAACATCACAAAATGTTACAAATTGATACATACTACTGTTGCCAATATCAAAATACTATAAATAATATTCATATATTCTGTATATGTATATCTATCTATAATAAGCGCATATTAAAATAAATCGGTATTTTATTTTATTTATACAAAATTCTGAAATTTTTAGAGTTGCAAAAATAGTATGGTTTTAAGGGTTGTATTTTTAGTACATGTATAAACTCTGCATACTTGCATTCAAAAGTAGTAGGTAAACCATAATATATTTACCCTGTAAAAAAATTGGTGTTTAAAAAAATACTATTTTTTTGTCATATGTTAATTACAATAAATTTTTAAAATTTGTTATTTAATATCGGGACGGAAGCAAACGCCATTCCCAAAAACTCTTCGCATGGTTATCCACATTAAGAATAACCGCGGAGCTCAGCTCAATCAATGTGCAATGGTCGAGCCTTGCCCTGGGGAACATGCATTCATGCTTTTCTTAACACAAAGGCCATTCCCAACTACAAAAAATGTTAGGCACGAGCTATTCATTTTATGAATAGTCGCGGAGCTCAACTCAATCAAAGTGCAATGATCAAGCTTCGCCCTGGGAAACATATAATCATGCTTTTCTTAGCACAAACCGAACTTCTTATGGCACATTAAAAATAAACTAATTGAGAAGTACAATTCATCATTACGCTTATTATAATACTATATTCTTATTTTACTGGTAGCTAGTAAACAAAGTGATCGTATCATTGGGAACGAAATAAAACTGAAATTGTTTGCAGATTTGTTTTACTTAAAAAAACCTGTTTCTACAGATAGTAAATAAAATCCCAGTAAGCATTTTATGCAATAAATGATCATGTAGAGTCTTTTTTGACTCATATGTGCTATTAAAACAGTCATAAATGCGCTCTTTTGCTGATCACAAAATATTCTTTTGTTAGGAGGAAATATTTCCTTACCCGCGAATCTTATTGAGAGTCCTTTTTATCCGCTTTTCTGATCAGTTTCGACTCATTTTTGAGTCGTATTTAATGTCATTTTTCTATAAATCACTTTTTAAGCGTAAGCAAAAATCATTTCTTAATCTTTTTCTAATACCGCATGTGATTAATCAGTTTTTAATCATCAAAAGTGCTCGAAGAAGACACAGTAAGGTAATTTTTAATAAAACAATCTTCGAAATGATGACTGGGATATCGTATATTTTTGTTAACAAACACACATATGCATAGCAGCACCAGTAAACCGAAATCTAATCGGCTTCTTATATGTATGCAGCCGAACAAAAACGAAAATATTCACCAAAGAATAAAGTAAGCAACAATTTCATTCAGTCTTATGAAAGCTTTTAAACAAAGCAAGTCTATATCGCGTTGTCTTGTGAAATTTTTACATTGTTTTTTAATAGGTACTAGTGATGCCAGGAGATTTTTTCAGAAATCTCTACGCTTAAATTCCCTTTTTTCCCTACACCCACTTTTTCCCCTACACTACTTTTTTCAAAATTTAAAAATAACATAAAAACGAAGAAAAAAAATATAAAAAATAAGATAAAAATATCATGAGAATTACATAAGAATAATATAAAAAACTAACAGATATTATAAAAAAATTATTTTTACAATTCTGTATAATTCATCTTTTTGATATGGCTAGATGTGCATTTAAAATTTACACAATTAATTAAAATGGCTTGCAAATGACATGATATAACTCAAACAGAATATTTGTTCTTGGTTTTAAAAGATTTTTTATAACAGTGGTTATTAGCATGTATACTTTGATCTGATTTATAGCATTTTAATATTTTTTCACAAGCCTTGCATCTGCATTTATAGTCGTCACCTCTGACCTGTTCCAGCCATCCATTAGCTTCTCGTCTCTCAACTAACTGAAGCAAAATCTTTATTTTCTGTATTTCTTTGATGTGTTTTCAGCATCATCGAAAAACGAATCGGACATTTTTCTAAAATTAATTATGTTTCTAAAATTAATTATGTTCAAATTTATAATATTTTAATGTAATGCACAAAAAAGTGTTTTATACTTGTCATTGTTATTAAAGAAGCCACATATTTACTTCCTTCATATTATAGAGTTATTACCAGACTTAAAAAAGACTTTAAAGTTTAAAATTGAAAAAAATATGCGATATTTAACAAATACATTCAAAATAGTTTTGACTGAAATTTTTGGCAGTTTTAGTTTTGCCTTGTATCAGTAAAATGTTCAGATATTAACTACAAAAAAACAATTTGTTATATATTTTCATCTTAATTATCTTAATTAATTTAAAGACACAAAGATAGATTTAATACAATAAAAACAAGTAAGAGTTGAAAGTTGATCTATGCGGACTCACAAATGTGCCCTATACTAATAGTTCTGGAAAATTGAAAAGGATTGTAAAACATAAAATGCACCTTCATATTAAAAAATTTAAATTAAAAAGAAAATTACAAAATAAACCATTTACCTGGTTAAACTTAATATTGTTTATAATTATCTGAATAAGGTTAGTATTTAAAATGGGATAAATCGGGTGTCATTGTGCCAATTTATGACCTAAAATATGTAGACACCTCTATAAAATGCTGAAAATTCTGAGCATTTGTTGTAATAATTCAGTAATAGGTTTATCAAAGTGTTTACATATTCAAATATTTTATATACATTTGTTACAAATAGTGCAAGAAGTCCAGATATTAATGTAAACTAAAACCCAGGTGGAGGGTATCAAAGGTTCGGTATAGTCGAATTTAACACTCTTACTTGTTTTTAAATAATATACATAAATGACACATAATTTTAGCACATTCCCAAATTCGTATTCTCAGAGCATACATTTTGAAAAATACATTGAGAAAAATTTTAGAAAAATAGTACTTTGGTTACAAAGGATATAAATAAAACATTCATATTCTCTTCAAATACCTTTTTGAAAAATAGTAAGTTTTTTTTTTAAATAATCTATAATATTAATAGGCTAGGCAATTTCTTGTGACCGATGTTATGTTCTACCGTTGTATCCCGATTTTGACAAAACGTATTATTTTTGAAAGGTATTTATTTTTAGCTGTTTATCATACTTACAGATGTTTAAATTTTAGCCTTTATTTTGAGTAAATTGCATTGAAAGTTGCTATTAACACACACATAAAATTATATATATGTTATGTGTGTGTTTATTAAATGTATTTGTTTTTAAGTTTGTTTTCTTCATTCACAATAATAATAAACCAAAAAAGTGTTGTTTTGGAATTGGCTAAGTTGAAAAAAAAGTTGCCTAGAATTTGCACTCGAATTTCGAGCGCTGGAATCTGCTAGTATACATAAATACAAGAATAATTTAGCACATGCCCAAATGCATATTCTTATAGAAAACCTTTTTGAAAAATAGTACTTTTTTGAAAAAATCTGCTTTTTTAAATTATAAATAATAATAAGCATTAATTTAGCACATGCCCAAATACATATTCTTTTTGAAAAAAGTGCCTTTTTGAAAAAAAGTACTTTTTTGAATAAAAGGTATAAATTAAACAAATTTTCAAAAATTTTGTATAATAAAATCAATATTTATTTGGTAGGATAATAAATATTGATTTCGTAAAATTTAAAATTTTGAAAATTTGTTTCATTTACAATTTTTTTCAAAATATTCGATGGATGCAGGGATTCTTAAGATGAACTCGTATTGGCCTAAAATTTAACATGTGGTATTTTTACATATACAGCTTTATTGTAACAGAATGTATGTATATGTGTTCCTCTAATTCTCGTTAGAGCATAGGGCACCAAAATAGACAGTCCTGTCAGAGCTGATGGTATCGCTATCTCGTAGCGTTCTTATATTCCAGTATCCAATTATAGTCCTGGTTCGATATGCAAAGGTCGTCAACGTGTGTTTCCGTTTATATTTTGTTAGTGAATTGGATATAAATAAAACATGATTTTAGCATTTTCTCAAATTCATATTCTTACAGAATACCTTTTTGAAAATAGTACCTTTTTGAAAAATTTTAATTTTTTAAAAATAGTACTTTTTTGAAAAATAGTCCTTTTTTAAAAAGGATATAATCTATAATATTAATAGACTAGGCGATTTCTTGTGACTGACGTTTTGTTCTACCATTTTACCCCGATTTTGACCAAACGTATATTATTTGAAAGGTATTTCTTTTTAGCCATTTTGCAGATTTACAGATTTTTAAATTTTTTCCTTTATTTTGAGTAAAATGCATTTAAAGTTGCTACTAACACATACATAAAATTATACAATGCTATGTGTGTGTTTATTAAATTTGTTTATGTGTTTGTATAAAAGTGAGTTTGTTTTTTGTGTTGATTTGTGAATTGGCTATAACTGATTAGCATACTTTTAGGGTCTTTATTTAATGAAAAAATAAAATTTCGTAGAGTGTGCGCTCGAATTTCGAGAGCTGGAATCTGCTAGTTAAACATTATTATAGGGCTTTTCCAAATCCATTTTTTTATAGAATACTTTTTGACAAATAGTAATTTTTTGAAAAAGGAACTTTTTTAAAAACTTAAACATTTAAAAATACTTTTCACTGTCTGTTTGTCTGTCTGCCATGGGGCATCTAATCGATCTGAAACTTTGTTGTGGCCAAAGATTAATTTTAATTTAGTCACGCATAGTCACGGACTTTGTCCATAAACTTGTGGTGGCCAAAGATTAATTTTAAGATAGTCACACACAGTCACGGATAGTCACGCACAGTCACGTAGTGATTTAAACTCCATTTCCCCTCATCCAATCAAACTGAAACTTGGTCCACAGTCTTGTTCTCACCAAATATTAACTTAAAGATAGTCACGCATAGGTACGCACAGTCACGGAATGATTTAAGCCCCATTTCCCCTCATCCAATCAATCTGAAACTTGGTCCATAGACTTGTTGTGACCAAAGATAAGTTTTAAAATAGTCACGCAAAGTCCCGCACAGTCACGGAGAGATTCAAAACTCATATGCATAAAGAAAGAAAGGAGTTTTAATAAAAACTTTGTTTTTATGGGTTAGATTATTTAAATAGTCCTTTTTTGAAAAGGTTTTTTTTAAATTACTTTTATTACGCAAAGCATAAAAGTACCTTCTTACAAAAGTACTGTTCTTGAAAACGTTAATTTTTTAAAGGTGGTAGGAGTGAGATCGAAAAAATCTTAACATACATAAAATTTTAAAATAAGGAAACCATTGAACCTATAGTATTGATAAATTTTCATTTAATTCAAATTATACTAAAACTAAAAAAGAATAATTTTTATAGCTCCAGTTACTGCTTGTGAACTTATGGACCTTTTCCGTAAATCCTTCAATTTAAGATCTTCCACATTTTGTGAAACCTTTTTGTGCTTTTCAACTCAATTTTTACAAGGGCCCAATATCTCTCCACTGACCTAAGCTCCGGACAGTTTGGTGGACTTGCCTCCCTTGCAACGAAAAATGTCATATTGACAAAATGTCAAATCGGGCCAAAAATATGTGGACGCATTGTGTTGGCTTATGAAAGGAAGCAGTGTTCTTTGCAAACACTCTTTAATATAAATTTCGGTATTAGCAAACGATTTGCTTGTTTTGCTGCAACTATATATTGCTTGCCATACTAGGAACTTTGTTCGAAATTTCGTGTTCTTAGGCATTTCCTCGAGTATTAGCAACATAAAAATGTTGACCCGGAAGCTGAAAAAATCTGCCAGTATAAGCATTTCGTTATCCATTATGCAGCAGAAGTATATTTGTATCAAACATGATTTAAATTTCCGTGCTCTGTTTTTGGCCTCTCAATTTTTTGCATCGTTCCTGTCCCGATCATTTTGGGGCTTTGTATGTTTTCAAACCTGCATCGGCTTTAACTTTTCCTACCAAAGAGTCCGACCACTAAGCAAACCAAGCTGCTTTTCTACGAGATGTGTTAGTAGATCTTTTCAATATGCTTTCTATTTTCTTGTACATATAAATATCATGTTTCTTATTAATGACCAAATTTTCCTAATAGTTTCTTATAACTTTGGAAACAGTTTGACGGCAGATCTTTGATTCTTTGGCCAATATTTTGTACGATCAAGTTGGATTTTGTTGAAAATATTTAGGAATTTTGAGCTCGTACTTTTATTTCGTCACTCGATTTAATCAAACTAACAACAAATGAACAGGGTTGTCATTAAACATAATATCGAAAAAGGATATTAAATTCGGCTATGTCGAATCTTTTATGCCCTCCACCTGAGTTTTACGTTTTCATTAATACCTGGACTTATTGCACTACATATTTATAACAAATGTAA
The DNA here is from genome assembly GCA_963682025.1 of Cordilura impudica. Classification (NCBI taxonomy): domain Eukaryota; kingdom Metazoa; phylum Arthropoda; class Insecta; order Diptera; family Scathophagidae; genus Cordilura; species Cordilura impudica. Next base: position 15,211,428 of record OY821521.1, on the reverse strand, counting down.
ACAAAATATTTCAAAAAAGTAAACAATTTGATAAACTTAATACTAAATTATTATTGTTACAAACAAGTAAAAAATTTTAGTCGGTCTAGACCCACTATACAATACTCTATACCATGCGTTTAGAGACCCTATCTCTTAGGCCCAAATTTCATCAAAATATATTCATATTTGCGACCTGTAGTTTGATTACAAGGTTTACATAGACACACGGACGGACAGACATTGCTAAATCGACTCAGAAAGTGGTTCTGAGTCAATCTGTACAATAAAAGATGGGTATCGGTAGTTACACACATCAGCACAAAGTCATTATACCCTGACCAGATAGTAGTAGAGGTGTCTCCTTTTTTAGGTCATGAGGTGACACAATGATGTCTTATTTACTCCATTTTTAATACCAACCTGCTCGAAATATTGACAAACAATTTTATACTAAGTTTAATAAGGTAAATGATTTATTTTGGGAATGAGCCTGATTTCAATAGACAGACAAGAATATATATACTTTTACAAGGATCAGGAATATATATACCTTATGGAATCGCAAATAAATTTTTCGATGAGTTACAAAAGTAATGACAAACTGATATACTATATATCCTCTTCACAGTGGTGGGGAGGGTATAAAAATTCAAATAATGCTTGCGAAAAAAGTTAACAGGAAACCCGTGTGTTAAGATTTTTTTCGATCACCCAGAATAGTACAAATTCCAAAAAAGTTGAAATTTAGTTGGTATGAAAATATTGTTTTTTAATAAGTTTTGGTTGTAATTATTTATAGAAAGTACTTTTTTGAAATAGTAGTGTCTTCAATTTTTTCCATATTTCTCTTACAGTACAAAAAACACATATTTTCTATTATTAGAAAATATCTATAATATTAATAGGCAAGGCGATTTCTTGTGACCGATATAAACATTTTAGTTACCAACCGATTTTGATCAAAAATACCCCATTTGAAAGGTATTTATTTTTAGCTATCCACCATATTTACAGATTTGCAGCGTCTGGAATATTTGTTTGGAGAAACATGCTTTTAAAGTTGCTACTAACACATACATAAAACAGATATTTAAGCTTCAAATAAAAAACTATACAATGTTGTGTGTGTTTATTAAATTTGTGTTTAATTGTGAATTGGCTAAAATTGATTAGCATACCTTTAGGCTCTTATAAAATTATTTATTAACAAACCCAGTTATATATCTTCTGTGTGTTCAGCAAATATTTATAATTGAATGAAAAAATAAAATTTCCTAGAATTTGCACTCAAATTTCGAGGGCTGGGATCTGGTAGTATACATGATTGCAAAGCGGATAATAAAAACAAATTAAAAAATAATTTTGTAAGATTTTTTTTATTTTTTGTTTAGTTATCCTTTTTGTTGAAAATAAAATTATTTCCTTAAGAAGTACTTGTATTTTAAAAAAAGCTAATTCGCTCTTAAAAACAATCTTAAAAAGTACTTTTTTGAATAAAAAATATTTTTTTTATTTTAATATTGTAGTTGTTCGACCTTTCAAATGTTAATACATAAAAATGTTCGAGCTCGAGGTCCGTTTTAATTATAAAAATTAATTTCTTTACCAATATTTCGACACTCTTAGAATGTCATTTTTATTTCTTAAATTTATATTGTTAGTTTTTTTATAGAAAATCAAATTATTTGCTAAAAGCCGGGTTTTATTTTATTCTGCGATTTGCTGATTTTGAGAAGTTTTCAAAATTATTAGTCATTCACTATTTCATCATTTAATAAAGAATATTTTTTTTTTTTGTTTTTCAGTTTATTCAATAGGTAATTTTCATTTTGTAGAAAAATTGAACAACATCCGTTTTGTTGAAAATTAATTTTGCGATGTTGTTCACCTTCAGTTTATTATATTTTCAGCCAAACAAATGCCTTTTTCAGATACCAATGCGTTAATGATCTTCAAAGCCATTTGTTTACTTCAATTGCAATTAAAGTAATTTTGAGCTCTATTTGAAACAGTTGTTCAAAAGAATGTTTTAGTTCAATGATATTCTTAAAAAATTTGGTCATAATGGTAGTAAACAATTATTATTACACTCATACAGGAATTGTAGCCTGCATTAATTTAAGGCAAATTTGTTTTTTGATTTTATTGGAATAAATTGAATGAAGCCGATATATTGTTATATTGAGATTCATATACTTGAAGTATTTCTAGACTTAGTAGTAATAGAAATATTTTTAGAGCGGAAAATTGTTTTTTTTTTTGCGAAAGTAGTCTTATCCGCGTCCTTTCAGTTTAAATAAAGCAGCACAAATGCTTCATTAATCTAAAAGAAACGTGAGGTAAAAGTAAAGTGTTAAGGCCTAGTTACCCACACGTTATTAAAATGTAACTGTATCGTATCGTAACGTTGGCATTTAGTCCAATTATGGAACGTAAAAAACGTACCAGCATGTTACTGTGTAAAATTAACCAAACTTTATCAGCTGTTCACAAATGTCACGTATAAACGTAGCAAAAATCTAAAATCAACAGAAACTAACGATACGATACGTTTAGCTTAAGTTGAGTAAGCACTTGTATGTGTTTTTCATAAGACAGGTTGAATCAGCTGATTCGCACCGATACCATTACGCGTGGGTATTTAGGCCTTTATTCTGTTCACTTATTTTAACGTAAAAAGTACCAGCTGTTTTTGAGAAACAGTGAATAATAAAAAAAGAAGAACCTAAAATTTTTAAAACAAACAAGCAATAAATAATTTATTTTCCTTTTAGATATAAATACTAGAATGGAGCTATGCAAATATATGTAAAAATACTACATGTCAAATGTCAGGCTGATCGAAATTCATCTTTCGGGCCAAGTCAGCCACTAAACATTTTGAAAAATGACAAACATATTTAAAAAAAAATTTTTTTCAAAATATCTGATTTCGTTATGTATTGATCATAATTGTATAGATATATCTCTGGTCACAAGCATTAACCGCCAAAATCGAAAATCATGCTTTTGAGAAAAAATAACTTTTTATATAAATGTAATGGGGTAAGGTGATTTCTAGTGACCTATGATTTGTTCCATAGTTTTCACCCGATTTTGACCAAACGTATCTTATTTGAAAGGTATTTCTTTTTAGCTGTCCACCAGATTTACGGATTTTTAAATTTTTAAATTTTTTTGCAGTTATGCTCATTTAAAGTTGCTACTAACACATACATAAAATTATGCAATGCTATGTATGTGTTTATTAAATTTGTTAATGAGTTTGTTTTCTTCACAATAATAAAAGTGGTGAATTGAAAAATCATTTTGGACATTAACTAATATTTAAAAAGTGGTGGATTTTGAACTGGATAAAATTGGTTAGCATACCTTTAGGGTCTTTATTAAATGAAAAAATTAAATTTCTTAGAATTTGCTCTCGAATATATGTATATAAACAAGAAAAACAGCATATAATGTACTTCACGTTACGTCTGGACTAATTCTAGCTTAAGTCTTTTCAATAGATTATTTATTTTTTTTCTTATTATTTATTCTCGACAGGAAAATAGCCTGAAGTAAGTACTACTTTGTTTAGTTCTACAAAAACTAAAACCTGATAATTTATTTGATTTATCTGAACTAACAAGATTATATCTGTTCAAAGTTCTGACTCAATTTAAATATTCTAGAAACAAATTGGTAATTTCTCAAAAACATATTAACATAAATTGAATTTAGAAAAAATATCGGATAATATTTAAATACAGTTAACATAAACTTTATGTGGTCCACCAGCTTAAAATCACCGCAATTGAATATTTAACACAAACCTCATAAGAAAACTCGTTTTCAGCCCATTTCAACCACTGCTAATCATATGCACATGCATGAGATTGTTATTTTACAAATGCGTGACATTTGACGCATGCGTTATTCTTCGTTGCTAACCTGGTGGTACGTACACAAAATGCGCCAACAGAGTTAAATGGATTCTAACTACAAAAGTTTTGTTTTGTTTAAGACATGCCTTTTTAAATTATATGTACGAGTATGTGTATATGTGTAGCTAGCAAGCCACAAGTACTCGTATGTAACCCAAACTCAACATGCATATCGCGACTCATACATAAGTTATTTTAAATGACTATGGGTTGTGAACTCAATATCTTAAAATCTTAAATCTGCATATAGCTGCCTTGAGATTCCATACAAAACAGCACGCAACTGGACCAAAAATGCTCGTTAGAAAGAACAAAAAAATCACAAAACTATATTTTATTGTTTATTAAACGATCATACAGTTAAAAGGCCTATTAAAAAGTGATATGAGTTTATAAGATAGAAAAAATTTGTAGACAAAAGTTACAAACTACCACTCACTTTTGTGCTTAACCCTCAAATATATCAAATGAAATCAAGTCAACCAAAATCGCCTCTGAATCAGGTTTTCAGTCCTAGCCTCAAAAATAACCACATCTATAAACAGCTGCTATAATTTCATAAAAATAGCTTAAATCCTTCATTATCACTATTGAAATTTAAATTGAATACATACACACAGACAAATTATTGGTTGGAAATCGGTTACCACTAGAAAATTGTTTGTTAAGGTGATAGGCAGTTTTATTGTTATAAGGATATATTTAAAAATAAAATTGAATTTCTGCCTTTTCTACTATTTAAACATAATCCTTATAAATTGACGGTATCATAAACTGTGAAATTAGTTTTGTTTACCAATAAAAAGTTTTATACAGATTTTTAAACTAATTCAGTTGAGGTTGCCTTATTAAATCCTGTATAACATGCATCAAAACTAAATATAAGTGATTATAATAATTATTTCTATTATAAAAACTTATTTTAAACAGAAATACTGTTTCCAGATAATGTAGCAAATTATATGTTAAATTACTACAATTTAAATTTTATTAATAATTGTTTTTCGGTTATAACAAAAGAAATTCGAACTTTTATTCTGTTTGGATATTTCTAACTGTAAGGAATTTTTGTTGTAAATACAATAAATAGGAAAAATAATGTTAGCCTAACCGAATTTTTGATTTTTGTTGTCATTTTTGAAAAAAACACAAGTAAGAAAATTATAGTCGGTTTAGACCGACTGTACAATGCCCTATACCATGCGTTTAGAGACCCTATTTATTAGGTCCAACTAAATGGATATAGAAAATAAGCAATAACCAAATTTGAGTGGCATTGTTATTTATTTTTTGCCTTCGGATATGAAAAAGTTTATATCGGATGCTATATTTGTATGGAGACTAGCTCGAAAAATGGACCATCCTGACCATATTTGGTAAAGTCACTTATATTTTGCAAAAACATATACAAACCAAAGTGGAGAAAAATCTGTGCAATAGTTTAGTTCATCCTATGGCCGATAAAAGCTTATATACCAAATTTCATTAAAATATATTCACATTTGCGACCTGTAGTTTGATTACAAGGTTTACATGGACACAGATGACACATGATTCTGAGTCGATCGGTATAATAAAAGATGGGTCTAGGTCAAATATTGTTCGTAGTTACAAACAGCAGCACAAAGTCAAATGAAAAATGAAAAATTAAAAAAGAAAATAGAAAAATGAAAAACGAAAAATTAAAAATAAAAAACGAAAAATAATAAAAATGAAAAATAAAAAAAAAGTGAAAAATGAAAAATAAAAAATGAAAAATAGAAAATAGAAAATGGAAAATAAAAAACGAAAAATTAAAATTAATAATAAAAACAAAAATTGAAAAATTCAAAATAAAAGGTTAAAAATAAAAAATGAAAAATATAAAATGAAAAATGAGAAATGAAAACTAAAAAATTAAAAATAAAAAATGAAAAAAAATGAAAAATGAAAAATTAAAAGTTAAAAATTAGAAATTAAAAAAGAAAATAGAAAAATGAAAAATGAAAAACGAAAAATTAAAAATAAAAAACGAAAAATGAAAAACAAAAAAAAGTAAAAAATTAAAAATTAAAAATGAAAAATAAAATATAAAAAATGAAAAATAGAAAATGGAAAATAAAAAACGAAAAATAAAAAATTAAAAACGAAAAATGAAAAATAAAAATTGAAAAATTAAAAGTAAAAGATTAAAAATAAAAAATGAAAAATAAAAAATTAAAAATGAGAAATGAAAACTAAAAAATTAAAAATAAAAAATGAAAAAAATGAAAAAATAAAAAATGAAAAATGAAAAATTAAAAATGAAAATAAATAAATAAAAAATTAAGAAATTAAAAATAAAAAATTAAAAAAAATAAAAAATGAAAAATGAAAAATAAAAAATTAAAAATTAAAAATGAAAATAAATAAATTAAAAATAAAAAATAAAAAATAAAAAATTAAATATTAAAAATTAAAAATAAAAAATAAAAAATGAAAAATTAAAAATGAAAAACGAAAAATCAAAAATGAAAAATTAAAAATTTGCAACAATAAAAAATAGTAAATATTTTTATATTGGCAGAGCCCATGCAGTTGATTGCTATAAGTGATAGATGAGGCTTTTTGTTTGATTTTAAAAAGTGCGATAAAAAAATCTTTAATTACTAGATGTTTACACATCTCCCCTCACATGATTTTTTTTTACATAAAACTAAGAAGAACAAGAATAGTACCCAACAGAAATGGGAAAATGCATGCTAAATTATGGGAAAATGTCTATAGGAAATGCATGCAAATGGTAAAAATGCATGTCAGAAATGGCAAAATGTTTGCTAAATTTAGGCAAATTTATGGGCAAATGCGTGCTAAAAATGGGATTTTTTCTATTAAAAATTGTAATTTTTCTGTTAAAAATGAGAAAAAAATTGCTTGCTAAATGTAGGGAAATTGCATGCTGAATTAAGAAAAATGATTGTCAATCACTCATTCATTTTCAATATTTGTTATCTTCCAATTTAATTTCATTATTCGTATAAAACTATATGGAAAAAAAAATTACAAGGAAAAATCCCCAAATATACGATACTCAATAGTTTAAGTTTATCTAAAATTTGAAAAGATCTTATTTTATTAAGTAAGATTCAAATATAAGATGGCACAAACATACATATTTTCATACTATTGAAAATTCTGTTTTATATGTGGTTTTTGTTTTTTCGAAAGATTTTTTTTATTTGCAGCTTTTTCCTTACATTTAGCATGCAATTTCCCTACATTTAGCATGCAAATTTTTATAATTTTTAACAGAAAAATTCCCATTTTAGCATGCATTTTCCCATAAATTTGTCCAAATTAAGCAAATATTTTGCCATTTTTGACATGCATTTTTACCATTTGGCATGCATTTCCTATAGACTTAACAGGCATTTTCCCATAATTTAAAAGGATATATTTAGGTGTGTGATGGATTTCGGTCGATTTAAGAAGTAAATCGGATCTTGAAATCGGTATAGGTGTGGTGGATTTCGATCAATTTCATTTTCAACTTTAGTTCATTTCCATGTAAATTCTATTAAAACATTTTACTCTGATAATGAATAGAATAAAATGCAACTCTGCATCGAAAAGATGTTTCTGTGGTCACAAGCAATAACCGCCTAAGTTGAAAATCATGCTTTTGAGAAAAATCACTTTTTATATAACTGTAATGGGGCTTTACTACGACTTAGGCAAGTATCATTTCATTAATTACTGTTAATAAAACATTGTTAGAGAAATGGGGATTTTACGTAAATATAAAGCGTTGTTAGTAGTACGTGATAGCATACATAACTCATATCATTCTTAAGTCGACTTAGACGGTTATCGCTTGTGACCACAGATTTAAAAGCAAAAAGTTGAAAAATTAAAATCTTTAAGAATGCCTTTTGTTATATTAAGTATTATAATTTTGTTAGAAGAAAAGCATAGAAATGAAATCATAAAAAGAAGAAAAAAAGAGACAATTCCGATCCATTGAACTTGCCGGAAGATATGTAAGTACATATTTACATTTGACTTCTATTTGTATTTTTAGTTTCGTATTATTTTTTAGCTTTGTTCAATGTTTTCATCTAAATAAAGATGGACTTGTTATTATTTTAAATAAGATTGGAAACAGTTGGAAACATATATCGCTTCCATTACCATTGCAGTTTGCAGCTGTATTAATTTTTCTAGCGGAAAGTAACTTCCAAAGATCTGTTGGAAATGATGTAAATATCGTACTGCAGTTTAAAAATGAATTTCATTCAATGCATTCTGGAGAGCTTGTCAAGAAGTAAAACTTAATTCAAAATTATATTTGTTTTTTTTTTTTGAGAAGTATGGAATTCCTGGAGTTGTTGGAAGCATCGGTGGCAGACATGTTCCTCTAATCTCTGCAACAGGAGAAGAATATCTTTATTTAAATAAGAAACGATACTGCGGTATTAAAAAAATGATTGTAAGTGTAAAAAGAAACATCTGTCGGCACATGATAAATCCAAACGAGGCTACAACTATAAGAAATAATATTGCAGAAAGTTTGAATTTAATTATTTAATGATACCAGCAGATTCCAGCCCTCGAAATTCGAGTGGAAATTTCATTTTTTTATTTAATAAATTATTGGCCCTAAACGTGTGCTATGTCCAAAATTATTTTTCAATTCAACACAGTGGTTATTGTGAATGAAGAAAACAAACGCAGTTTATTTTTTTTACAAACACATTAACAAATTTAATAAACAGAGCATTGTATAATTTTATGTATGTGTTAGTTGTAACTTTAAATGAACAGAACTCAAAAAAATTTTATAATCTAAAAATCTCTAAGTCTGGTGGACATCTTAAAAGAAGAACCTTTCAAATAAGATACGTTTGGTCAAAATCGGGACAAAATTGTTGAACAAATCATTGGTCACAAGAAGTCGCATGCCGATGAGTATTATAGATACACTAATATTTAATGATAAAAATATTAATATTTTTAGTTCAATAAGAACTTTTTGTTAAAAATATAAACCAAACAATTTCTTTATGATGTCTTTCGTGCTCATTTGTAAGTTTTGTAGACACGTCTTATATTGCTGGCTATTTTTTTTTTCCTTGTGACTTTTTAGTGTTTTTCATGTGTCTTTAGTAGGTGGACCCAAACTGTACAAATCCTTTGCCAAATTTTTCAAAAGTCTTCGAATTCAATTTTATTGCCCTTCGTACATATGTCTTGCTGGCCTTCCATGAATTTATTCTTGACACTGATTTTTATGTTTTACCCTTTAAAAATGTTATGTATCTCATAGCAAAACGATAATATTTGTATTGGAACAAAACTGAATCTAAAATATAAAACGAACAAAATAAATACATCACATCTTTTACCGATTTCAACTCCTTTTTGTATCGAAATCGAAATACATCACATACCTGTTAAAATGATAAATAAATGTTGATAAGTACTTAATTTTAAGTTATCTTTTTTGCTCTCCCATGTATCTTTAATTCCTTGATTAATCATACACGAAATGCAAATAATGCCAGCATGATGTTGATTGTATTAAATGTGAATAAGAATTGTAGTGCATGATGAAATCAAGAAAAAAGCAATTTTTCAGTTCTCTGATATTGCAAAAAAAAAC